>WSFP011566004.1:0-10895 GCA_009831015.1 Picea engelmannii
CAACTCTTGATACCTCCCCTTTCTCTTGCTCTTTCTCTTCCCCATTCACACCAACCTCCTTCTCCCCCTCCCTCTCCGTAGAATCGCCTTGCTACACACCTGCATCCTTCCCCACACATTCAATTGTTGCTTCAACCTTGTACCCTTCCTTCTCTCCTTTATCCCTGCCCCACCCCCTATCCCTATCTCCCCTCCTCTCCATACCTTCTCCTCCCCTCCTGTAGGTGCCTCTCTTACTATCCATGACCCCCCCTACAACCTCTACAGTTGAGAAAACCCTCTCCAACCCTTCTGTAGGTATCTCAAAAAGATAGAACTCTATGACCTATAGCATTTTAGTGTGTTGTTCATGGCTCCAACAAGGAAAAACGATGGTCACCACAAATTATTCATCTAACACAACACGAAACTGTCACAGCATAACACGAAACTGTCACATGGACAACCCAAGTACTGGTTTAGCTTTTGAGAATACGGTAATCATTTCCATAGATCTACTCTTGCTAGCAACTCAACTCTGAAACTTGTGCTTTCCCTTTCGAATAAAGTTGCAAAGGTGGAGTCCAAGAATTTAATGCTCAAACAATTATTGGCCAAAAACAAAGCACAAGAACCTCTTCATCTCCTGACTAATGACTTACACATATAGATGCTTGACCTCAAGAACAAACATGAGGAGATTCGATTTCAACAGGGAATCTTCAAACAGGAAACAAAACACATATTAACTCATGGGCACGTGTAGTTTGAGAAAGAGGCAACACTACCCCCCTCACCGACGTGGAGGAAGTTGTGTAGACTAAGCTCATGGATGAGCATACTAGACATGTCCATGAACTGAATTTAAAGGTAAGGGGGTTTTGTGCTCCATCCCCCACCCCAGGCCCCTTGCAAGCAAGCAAGTTCTTGTTCCTCCAAGATACTATAGAACTTCAAGATATGACCTCAAGAGGGCTTGGTACGAGTCCAACTCTACTCTCTTCCTTCAATTTAGATCTTCGAGAGACCAACTTTGAACACTTTAGGCCAAGAGGAAGATCTTCTCACTCCCTCATGGGATCTACTTAGACGAGGATCTAACCAAATCACAAGTTGCAGAGCTCCAAAGAGTGGGTTGTAACGACACGGAAAGAAGGGAAATGGACAATCATTAGGGATCTCAAGGTGGTAATTCGAGACTCTCCCCCTCCTAGGTGGTCCTGCCCTGGGTTCTCTAAATGATGGACTTGCTAGATGAGGAAACAGGGGTCCAGTATTTCAGTGGGTTATTGGAATGGCAATGGAGCATTTGATCTTCACTAGGCATGATATTTGATGCTCTTGGTGCATCAAATATCCTTTTGTTACTGAGACTCATGCAAGTCTCATCTAGGTGCTTCCAAGATTCTTAATTACCATCGATTTTCCTCTTGCAAATAGGAAACTCAAAGCTCAAGTGGTGTAACTTGCTTGACTAGGGATTCTCTTTGGGACACGTTTCTTAGGTAGCTTCTAACGAGTTTGGTAGATGCATGTGGATTCAAGTGAGTGGCCTAGCCCCTCTCCCTAGAGACATCTAGATTGCAATTTGCTACTTTCACCAAACTTGGGGATCCTTACTTGGATTTGTATGTTGACATCATTCAATGCTTAAGGGTGGGCAAGGTCATCCTCCTAGGTGATTTCAATACCCGAACCTAAGGCCACAAAATCCCTCTCCATGATCAATTCAAGGGCATGCTATCTATCCAAGAGATTGATCCAAACTTTATAGGACTTCACCAAACTTCTAACAATACTTTGGGGCCTCTTACAATGTATGGTAAACACCTTATGCAACTTGGAGAACCTCATGAGCTTCTGATCCTAAACGACCTCCCTTTCTTCCCATACTTTAGCCACTTCACATGTCTTCCCCATGGTGGACGTGCTAGTGTAAAGGACTATGTCATGACTAATCAACACTTTCTCCCCTTTATACACCATTTATCAATTACCCCCATCCTTGTATTCAATCATGTCCTACTTACTTTATCTCTTTGGGCCAACCCCCTCCTCTACCTACCTTTCCCCAATTGATCACAACTCAAACTACTATTCGCTTTGACGATGGGGACCTGTTAACCCCTAGATTTCCACCCTTGGAAATCTTGAGGGTTAAGAGAGGTTCTCCCAGAGTTTAGCACTTGTGTTGAGTCAAAGGTTCCTGTCGGAGACAGGTATATGATTGATGCATGGTTGTTTCGCTCAGAGTTAGAGTTAGCTTGGTTCCCATGCATTTGAGAGGGATGTTTACATACAGCAGGTGTCCTTACTTTTTAGGATACATGGTTTGAGTGGGTCACTTGACGGTTTGGAGCAATTTTGAGCATACAGGGATGGTCTTTGCATGATTCTAGGCCCGATAGTACTTTTCCGTGCGACATGCAAGAACTTTCTATTTTTAGCAGTTTGAGCTCCTGGCCCCAGAGTCAGATTCTAAGCACACATTATGGATCCTTGAGACATTCTGAGTCTTTTAGACCTTTTCTAGGATGATTTGTCACGGAATTCTATTTTTAGCAGGTTGAGCACCAAGGCTTGCATGTCGATTTTGATTGTGGATCTGGAATCCTCTTGGAAAACTAAATCTGATGAGTATGATGTCATTGACATGCGAGCACTTTCTATTTTTAACAGTGTCTATTTTTAGACAATTGACATGTGGCAGTGTTCTCCTAGTCATCCTGAGCATTTTTTACAGTTTCCTAAAATTCAAGAGTCGGACCCTATTTTTAGCAGTGTCTATAAATAGAAGGGGTGACAATCTCCAGATGTGACAAGTGGCAGTCTCAGATGCCGACATGGCAGAGTTTCAGTATGATGTGGCATCTACATGGCAGCAAGAAGACAAGGTGCATAGGATGAGGAAGCAATTCCATGGAGAAGATTTAGCCAAACAAGGCTAACTTTTCTCACTAACTTTTCCTCATTTGCCATATTTTCAGTTTCCATGCATTAATTTCCCAAAATTCCCCTTAAATTGCTTTTAAATGTTAATTTCCTAAAATTTAGGAAAATCCCTAAACAATAGGGTGAATTCCTCTTCCTTGGCTAGCGCATGCATAATTGGCATGTGTTGATGTGTTTTAGTTAACTAAACACTCAACTCACTCTTACCTTCACTTAACTTATCCTTTCCCTCACTCAACTCACTTTATCCCTCACTTCACTCACCATTATTTCAATTTACACGCATTAACTCCCTCTTATCCTCACACATGCGCCACTCCTTCACTTAACTATCCCTCACACTCTCACATGTGTGATCCTTATTCCCTCATGCACATTAATTCCTAAATTACTCATTCACACATCCTCATCTTCTCCTCTTGAGGAGTGTGCCTTACTTTCTATATAACAGAGAGGTTTATTCATTATTACGATCGAATTTTTGTGGCAGCAACACATACTACACTTCTTCTCTCTCATTCTCTCTAGTCTAGCTACTCTCTCTCTTTGAGCAAGGGTGATCATTGTACCGGTTGTGGACATGTTGATTGTGGCACAATCAACCCTTTGACAAGCCTATAATAAAGAAGTTTTGTGTTTGTTTCCGAACCTTCCTTCTTGTTGGTGTTTTGTTAAAATTCATGCAATTAGATTAGTAGTTCATGCTATTCATTATGATATTTAGTTTAGTAGATCATGCTATTCATTATGATATTTAGTTATCTTTTGAGTGGTTTCTCTTCTATTTTTCTTCTATTTCTCTTGTGCTAACCTTGTAGGATCCCTCCAAGCTAAAAACTATCCTTTCCCCCGTCTTGGGCAGTTTTAACACGCTGTCCAAGACATAACAGCCGCTGTTTTTTTTCACTTTTTGTAGAAAATCGGACTTTAAGACAGCAACAAAGTGCCTTAGAGAGTCCCCCCTGAGGCTGGTAAGCACTAGCCCAAACGGAGAGGGGTCTAGCTAGTGACAATTTGGGGCTTTTCTCCTTTAATTAACCGTTTTTCCATCACTGTTTTTTCTGTTATATCAGCTCAATTGGAGGATAAAAAATGTTTAAATATTGTAACTTCGAAGAATATTCTACCTAAGAGGGAGTGTTGAATAATATTATTATATTATATTTATTAATTAGGCCCTATTGTGCCTTTGTAAAAGTCGTCCCTTTTGTGCCTTGACAATTAAATGTAAGTTAAAAGGGTAAAGTGACAAGTCGGCCCAAACCTATTTAACGGAGGCCAGACTACTATTTATAAAGGAGGCTAGCACCTCATTTGCACACTCAGTCATGTGCTCTACAACAAGAGAAAAAAGTGTGCAATTCTTGGAGGAGTAGCTGTTGCAACTGGGCGTGACGTCAAGGAGGGTTTTGGTCTATCGCTTGGTTAAGTGGTGCGCTACTCTTTCCTAGTGAAGGAGTAGGGGAGGATCTTCTGCTTTGTTTTTGGTATAGCTATATTGAGGAAGATTTTGCTAGGTTTTCTTCCCCGTGAGGGTTTCCCAGGATACTCTATGTGTCTCTATTGTTTCTATGATTGTCTCTCTTTCAGTGATCTTATTTATACAGATAATGTGCTAAATGATTGTAATAATAAAGAAGAAATGTAATTGCTAGTTGTATAAGTAAAACATCAACATGGAATCAGAGCAAGCCTGAAAGAGACCAATTCACAGTTTATAAAGAAGTAGCTGGCCTCAGCGCACCCTCTCCCATATTCATCTTTCAATGTTGTAGCTACTGCAGAATTAGGGATTCTGCATAAACCCTAAGAGTGATGTTTTTACCTTGGTTGGAGGAGATTGGTGAAACCAAGACCATCTAGGAGCTCGCCCTAAGAGGGTGCATTTAGTCCCTAGATCAGAATTCTGAAATTCGAAGTTTAAGGAATTAGGGTTTCCTCATCAACCCTAAGTTGTAGTTGCAGTTGCAGTGCCAATTCCTTCGTGTCAGTTCCTTCATGCCAGTTGCAACAACAATTGCAATGCCAACACCAGTTGCAGTACCAGTTGCTGTGAAAGTTTTTGTGAAGTGTTGGGACTGATTTTATTGTCCTAGTGCACCTTACCCTAGCAAATCTCTAGCTACCTTTAAATTACAAGTTGCAACACCTTTGAAGTTTTAAAGGTTTGTTATTTATTGTCGCTGATACCGGAACGTGCCACTACCTGTCGATACTGTCAGAGGTATGTACTTACATATGTTTAAACTGTATCATTATTTTTAAAGGGTATTTGCAGGAGAAAGGATCTTTTGTCTAAACAACAATCATAGATCCAGAGGGATCTCAGATCCAGCACATTCAGAAGAACAATGCACCTCAGGCTTGATCAATTTAATATGCCTCTATTTGTTATGATCTTATGAACATCTAGGTTGTATTTTGATCTGTTGAAGTTACGACTATCATACTAACCATTGGTCAAAATTAAAGTCAAAAGTATTAGATTGATTAAGGTTGAGATTATAGAGTTTATTCCCTAACTCAGATTTCTGTCAAGATAGCATATTGTCTTAGTACAGAGGACAGGTTGAAGAAAATATTTGTCATCTTGAGTGAAGGAGACTCAGAAGAAAAACAACAACACTCATTCTTGAGGACAAGACTCCAGGTTCCAGGTTTGATTGATTAAATTGATACGATTTAAATTTGCACATATGAAGTTTGATAACTGCTAAACACTATAATTGTGATAGAAATCTTTGAAAAGTTTTATTATTGAATACTTGGTAGCATGTGAGCAATATTGAGATAAATGCTTATTGTAATTTTTTACTAGATATAACTGACATCTCCTCCTGGAGAAACTTCTTGTTTTGTTTCCAGGTTACCATGGAGGAATGATTGATCACAACACTAGAAGAGTGTTGCTCTCATTTCTTATTATTGTATTTCTTACTTTTTACCCTTGTCTTAGGCAAGTCATGTGTGATAGCTCTGAAGGAGCTACTGTGACGATTGTTCTCGCTATTATTTATATTTTTATTATAAAGAGTATTATTCTTGTCTACTGTTTCTCCCTTGTTCTTGCTCCGGGCAGGTCACAGGTGATAACCCTAAGGGAGCTATAGTGATGGTTGCAGGAGGCAACATATTAAATGAGACATCGAGCAGACTATCCAAGTTGTATACATGACCATATACATCCATGTTCCGAAGAAGAAGAAGCTACTTTTTCTAGATATAGAACATCTCATATGGATACAGATCATGAGGAGTAGAACGCTCCAAAGATGATAGAACAAATCCCTCTAGTGCAGTTGATCACTCTTCAAATCATCAAAAAGAGTCAGTAGAGCCAGAAGGGCCTACCTAGAATCAATGCAATAACTAGGAAGAGACTAGCATGGTCCCATGACACTTTGCAGGATGCAAAGCCACATAGCATTGATTAGACATATCAAAGGGAGAAAATGGCTCTGAGGATTATATATACTCAGAGGGAGTCAAGCTTCAGAGGGAGCATGAATACTCAGAGTGAGCCTGATCTCAAAGAGGATTAGATGGGAAAAAGGGACGTCTTCCAGGACCGACAGACAAATGCCATGAGTTGAGAAGACTAGATTGTAGCTTCAAATATTTCTAGAAGATATGAAATCTCCTGGGAAGATTCCCTTGTTTCAATGACAGAGGAGGAAGCCAGTCAGAAGGACTGGGATACGGTTTTTGCCTTGAGACTAGAAGGGAAGTAAGTGGTGACTTCTAAGATTGATCTAACAGATCAAGCATGTTGCAGATAACAGTATAAAAATGTACAAAGCCTAATTTGTGTCCAGAGGATTCTCCCAGCAAGAGGGAGAAGACTATGACGAGACACTTGCTCCCGTAATCAGAAGAAGTATATATATATATTCATTAAAAGAAGCCGACACAGTATGATATTCAGAGGGAGTGGGAATGACAATCCCTGTATTTGAGAGTGAGTTATCTCCAGTGCCAGTTGATGCAGTACATGAGTCGAGCCATGGAGACATAGAAGATTGAGTTACCCTCAATATCAATTATTGAGCCACTCTCAATTTCAAATGAAGTTGTTGCCATGATAGAATAGAGGAGCTACTCTCAAAGTTCAGCGGCTACAGTGAGAATAGAGCAGTCATTCTCAACTTCAGAAATAGCAGCTGCAGGTGCAGAGCCCGATTCCGGAAGGAATAGTTTCAAAGAGAGTAGAGGACATACTCTCGGTAGTGAGACAGATAGTGCTTTGCAGAAGCACATAGAACTAGCACATGATTGTGCAGATTGAGTTGCAGCTGAGCAAGTGTACCAGTTTATGTGAAAAATTTGGTTCGAAGTACAGGACAAGAAGACTCATGTATGCAAGTTGAAGAAGGCTTTATATGGTTTGAAGCAAGCTCCAAGAGCTTGGTATGGCAGGATTGATAGTTTTTTGATGAGCTTGGGCTTTACCAAGAGTAAAGTTGATCCCAACCTTTACTTCAAGATTGTGGATGATGGACCAGTTATATTGTTGCTATATGTGGATGACTTATTCTTGACAGGTGAAGAAAAGCTCATCATAGATTGTAAGAAGAAGCTTGCCGCTGAATTTGAAATGAAGGATCTAGGCCCAATGCACTATTTCTTAGGTCTTGAAGTATGGAAGAACCCAGAAGAGATTTTTCTTAATCCAAGAAAGTATGTTGTGGAAATTCTAAAGAGATTCGACATGATGGACTGTAAAGCCATGTCCACTCCTATGGAGACAAATCTGAAGTTATTGGTTGATACTTCGTCAGATTTAGTTGATGTTACTCTATATAGACAGGTGATTGGTTCGTTGATGTATCTAACGAATACCAAACCAGATATATGCTTTGCTGTGAACACCTCGAGTCAATATCTGGTGGAGCCCAGACGTGTTCACCTTGTAGCTACAAAGCACGTGATGAGAAACCTAAAGGGTACGTTGGACTATGGCCTCTATTATACTGGAGATTGTGACTTCAGATTGTATGGCTATACTGATTCAAATTGGGCTGGAAGTGCTTCAGACAGAAAAAGCACTTCAAGATGTTGTTTCAGTTTAGGGTCAGCCATGAATTCGTGGCAAGCAGGAAGCAATCCAGTATTGCTCTCAGTACGGCAGAAGAGGAGTACATTGTAGCATGCTCCACCAATTGTGAAGCCATATGGCTTTGGAAGTTGTTGACAGGTCTATTTGACCTGGAGATGGATGCTACCATGATCTTTTGTGATAACTAGAGTTGAGTAAAGATGACAGAGAACCCAGTGTTCCATGATAAGAGAAAGCACATTGAGATCCGGTACCACTACATTTGTGACATGGTATAGAAGGGAGTTGTGAAGCTCCAGTATGTTGGCATAGATGAGCAAGTAGCAGATGTGTTGACTAAGCCTCTGTCTTGTGTGAAGTTTGAGTACTTCCGAGACAAGCTTGGTATAGTCCGAAAGGACTTCCCTCGAAAGGGGGAGTGACGTTGATGATACTATGGTATCCTAACCACCACCAGGGAAGCTCGTTAGGATTTATATCCTAGGGGATTGATCATCCCAGGATAGATCTCGTAAGGTCCGGATGGACGGTCTGTCGAAGTGCATATGTATGTATATACTTGTTGTGGTCAATAGTGTGGCAGCTCATTAGGATTTATATCCTAGGGGATTTTATTATCCCTGGCACATCCCGTAAGTTCCGGATGGACGGACTGTCGGAGTGCCCACTATTGTTGTTGTTGTTGTTGATGCTCCTATCTCATTTTGTTTTCATTGATGTTGTTGTTCCAACTTCGTGTTGTTGATGTTGATGTTCTAGCTTCATGTTATTGATGATGATGATGTTACTCCAACTCTGCGCTGCAAATGACAACGATCCTCATTTTCTACTGATGTTGATGTTGAGTAAAAACTTCTGATTATTTATAGATATGAAAGACAGTGTTCGAGTCGTTGATGGTGATGCCTCCTCTTGATGTTGTATTTAGTCCAGTCAGTTGTTATTGATGTTGTTAGTAGAATACCCTTCTTGTTAAGGGGGAGTGTTGAAATATTGTAACTTCAAAGAATATTCTACCTAAGAGGGACTGTTGAATAATATTATTATATTATATTTATTAATTAGGCCCTATTGTGCCTTTGTAAAAGTCGGCCCTTTTGTGCCTTGACAATTAAATGTAAATTAAAAGGGTAAAGTGACAGGTCGGCCCAAACCTAATTAAAGGAGGCCAAACTACTATTTATAAAGGAGGCTAGCACTCATTTGCACACTCACTCATGTGCTTTGCAACAAGAGGAAAAAGTGCGCAAGTCTTGGAGGAGTAGCTGTTGCAATTGGGGGTGACGTCAAGGAGGGTTTTGGTCTATCTCTTGATATCTCTTAGTTAAGTGGTGCGCTACTCTTTCCTAGTGAAGGAGTAGAGGAGGATCTTCTGCTTTGTTTTTGGTCTATATATATTGAGGAAGTTTTTGTTGGGTTTTCTTCCCCGTGAGGGTTTCCCAGGATAATCTATGTGTTTCTATTGTTTCTGTGATTGCCTCTCTTTCAGTGATCTTATTTATACAGCTAATGTGCTAAATGATTGTAATAATAAAGAAGAAACGTAATTTCTAGTTGTACAAGTAAAACATCAACAAAAAAGTGTGCTAACAAATTGGCGTCGTTGCCAGGGAAAGCAAGCCTTGGTAACGACGACATTGGTGAGTTTTTACTTTAATTGGTTTATTTTTTCTAACACACCTGGCGACTCCACTGGACACAGGGACGACTCCATAAGGGACTTACGCAAGAAGATCTTTCGGTTTCTATCCCCTCATAAGGTCTAGTTTCGAGCTTGAAGAAACCAAAATATCTTTTCCTGGAACAAGAGTATTCCTTCACCAAGAACACCTCTTGAAGTTGGTAAGCGTATGAGTTCTTAGGTATGTTCTTTTTCGACGAGCACTATGGTGAGTATAACTTCGACACCTTCACCTTTGGTTTTATTTTCATCTCAAGCTAGTAGGGTAGCAGATGTGTTTTTTTCTATCTGAGACTAACAATATGGCCGCAGTTGTGAGGCCACCAGGAAGGTGGAGATTCTTTGCTTTTGACCCACTAAGTTTTGATGCATTTCCAGACTATCCTCATGACTTACCTGCACGTAAATGGCTTAAATGTATACATTTGTTTGAAGGGAGATCGAGAGAATTAGTTGAGGATCACATGGCTACTATTTCAAAATTGTTGGATGATTTTGAGGTGGAACATGAGGAGGCACGAACATGGTACAAATCCTTTCTTGATGCCTCCATTGATGGATGGGATTCATTCCAATCGAAGTTCATTGAACGATGGGCGGATAAACAAGACAAATTTTCCTTAATTAATGCTTTTGATGCTATTAAAAAGAATGAAGATGAGACTGTCATTGATTTTAATGCTTGTTTTTCTAAAATTTGTTATAAAATCCCTATTACTATAAGGCCTAATGATGCTTGCATTATGATTTTTTATCTTGAAGCATTCGATGGAATTTTTGGTCTTTTTCTCAGGCATAAGGAACCTCAAAATCTAGAGGAGGTCCAGGCTGCTACTATTAAGTTAGAAGGACATTTTATTGCAGCCTATGGTTTCATTCTGATCCATGAATTTCAACTACCGATGGTTAAAGCAGTGCAGGAAGTCCTTGTTACTAAAGATGAACCACAACTTGCACCA
Organism: Picea engelmannii; assembly: GCA_009831015.1. Classification (NCBI taxonomy): domain Eukaryota; kingdom Viridiplantae; phylum Streptophyta; class Pinopsida; order Pinales; family Pinaceae; genus Picea; species Picea engelmannii. Next base: position 10,628 of record WSFP011566004.1, read on the forward strand.
TGCCAAGTTCCCAGAGATGAGCAAGATGATGGTCCTTTAGGCTTAGATGATCAAGAAGTTGCACCAATTGAACCATATGCAGAGTTCCATGGAGATGAAGGTGAAGATTTAAATACTCGAGAGTGTTGTTAAATTTACATGCAGCGGCGAGAGCCATTCTCCTGAAGGATGGCTAAGACCCTAGACGAGATCTAGGGCACCCAGTGCACTCCTGGGATATGAGGTCTGGTACATATATTGATGAAGACCCTAGGTTAGTAACCAGGGC
>ML910571.1:10995-21579 GCA_009831015.1 Picea engelmannii
CTATTTTCCAACTTTTCTACTGTTGAAAATTACTTGTAAGCTGTGATAATTGTTCTATTGGTAATAAGCTATTGATTGGGTGGTTTACTTGCTAATTTCAATGCCTAGAACTTGCTGCTGTAGCAAACGTTTGCTACAACCATTGGGCTGTCATAAACAATATTACATTTATCGTTATCGAGAATTTATCGTCAGGGGTCGAAAATTGAAATTATCAGAAATATCGGGGAAAATATAAAAAATTATCGGAAATTATCGGGAAACTTGAAAAAATACAAAATATATATATTTTTTTTCAAATTTTTAAACTTACAAAGCAACATCAACATTAAACAAACACGCTGTTACATAAATATGAAATAAAACTGATATGTATAAGATGTCAAATGGTACATCAGACATCGATACTGAAATATGATATTTGTCTTGAGTCATAAGTCCTGACAAGATAATACAAAATCACATCCAAACAAAATAAATGATCTGATGAGATGAATCATGGCAATGAAAACAATGGATTTCCCCTTGTTTGCTTGATGAAAAATGGTCATAGTATCTTCAAATCTCAAACCAATGTTTTAAAACTTGGACTTGGAATCGGATTGACTCGGACCGATCTGATTTCAATGTCTTGGTTTACTAAAAAAATACGTAAAATATTTAAATTTTAATGAAAAAATTATATTTTAAAGATTCCAAACCATGATTCCAAAAAATTATTGAAATTTTGAAAGAAAGCATTATGAATAAATGAGCAAAATCATTTAAATGACAAGCAATGCTCCACCATTATTTATATTGGGATCCTCATTATTAGTATCACCCTTTGCTTCTTTCCTAACCTTTCCCTCTACCTCGATCCTCTAGGGACATCATTCAACACCACCCTATTTTGATGAAACTATCTAATCCAAGCCTTATAATATGGTAGAAAAAACTTAACATGATTAATCAATGATTTTGGTTTGAGTGAAGGGCACATTTTTGCTAAGGCCATGGCGGAAAAGTTCAACAATCAATACCACCAACATCAAGGTACATAAAGGGCTTGGTGCTCTTGATTAAATGCCAATATCATATCCTCATACATGATAGAATCCAATGAAAATGTTGCAATCCTACCAATCTTGAAATCCTGAAAACTCTTAAGTCTGTTGAATTTTGAATGGGATATGAAATTCTACTTTCTCCATATGAAGTCCGATGATGTTGGAACCACTCTCAAACATCCTGAAACAATTAATGGTAATGTTAAAAATTTAAGTAAAAGGATAAAAAAGAAATACAAAGGAAATGCCAACTTTTATTTACTGTTAGTTGTCAGCATTTTTGGTCAAAATCTGTGAGGTGAAACTCACTTTTGCAAAATGAAGGTTTAAAGTCCAAGAATATGGTTAATAAGGTGATATTCATGCAGACAGGGTGATAATTTCCAATTTATTGTGATAATTACCCAATTTATCGTGATAATTTAAATTTATCGCGATAAATTCAAATTATCAAAATTATTGCGATTATTTCAGGGGATATTATTGCTGAGGTTGGTTTTGGGGATATTATTGCGATAATTTCGATAATATTGCGATAAGTGTAACACTGGTCATAAATACTTGCTGATAACACTCATTAACAACCCTCATTTGTCATCAAAGTCTTGGTCAAAAAATTGGAACATTGTGTACTAGTTGCAAGCTTTATTTTCCAATATCATATATGATTTTGATGGTTTAATTTGCAACTGTTATAACTTCTTCATTGTTGATATATATTTCCTTACTGCTGCAATTTTTGGACAACAAGGTTTCTTGCTGATTCCCCACTTGTTTTGAGGCTTATATCATCATATTTGGTCTTGTTTTGGTTTTTCTAACACTGTTTTGCAGGTACATAACCTTGGCAACCATTTACCAATTCCAAAGACTCTTTCCTCAAGCTTCAAGTTCATCTTAGACCGTGACCTATAGGGGTGTTTTGGCTCCTTGCTTCTCCCCTTGTAATCCCCCTAGGGTCACCCGGGATCCTTCACTAAAACGAAGGGGATATCTATCGAGGTGACAGTGATAGGTGTCCCCAATTGTCTTTCACATTTGTTGCTTGGGTTGGGCTTTGCCCAAACTACAAACTGTGTGATAACACTACCCATCAACTAGAGCCCTCTTTCTGCAAAAAATTCATCATGTACATGCATGTAAATTCATAGTTTCCTGTTTGAAGAAATCTATCAAATTAATTTTTGTTCTTGCTGCACAGAAAGGATTTACTGCAGCAGTATTAAGATATTAGGTAAGCTCTGTTGTCTAGACTCTATCTACTTGACCATTATTTTGGCAATCATTTTACAACTTTACGAGTAGACTTATTCAAAAAATAAAATCACATAAAGGCTCATGCAGGAAAATTGTTGTTTGCAGGTTATGTAGGATTTATGTTGACAACTCCGTGTCTCTGTGGAATCTGATTTTAAATTAGTATCTTACTTTAAAAGAAACTATCATACTTAAAAATTATTATTATATTTATATTAATGTTGCATATATTGTTTTGGGGAATATATTGCCGAGGGTCTCGAAAGAAACTTATTGAAAATGTTGGGGAAAATATCAGCAAGCATAAACTTGGACTGGAAAAACTCAGAAAAAATCGGAAAAATCAACAACCTGAAAACCTAGGAAAAGCATGGGAATTTGAGGAGAAATTGGAGATATTTGCAACACTGATTTATTTATGTATATATGTATTGTATTATCTATTTTATATATGCTGTATCCGCTTCTACAATATCCTGAATTTACAAACAAACTGATTTATCAATATCCACCCTTGTATCAATATTTGTATGTGTCTGTATACTAGTAACTTAGACCAAAATTAGTTATAGCATTCATGTTTCAGAAACATGTTGAAATTCTCTGGCTTAGATGTTGCTGTGATATAGCGATTAGATTAGTTGTCTCATAGGGAAATGACAAATTGTTGTGTGCCATTTAACAAGATCAAATAGACTTTCATGGAAGCACCATAAGAAAATGGTCTGTGTTGGAAACTTTTCTTGGATGCAATTACATGCTATTTGGTGATAGTAATTATAATGATAATTTTGAGTAGCAAGAAGCTCAATTTAATAATCTCAAGAATGACCATATGATGATTGGGGAGTTTCTAAGGAATTTCATGGACTTCTGCAATATTAATTCTATGATGAACAACCCAGTCCTAACGGAAAGGTCCTTTAAGGATTGATTCTTAGATTTTGATAAAAATAGAGGGTTTTAGACTGTAAGTCACTTTTTTATTTCGTGAGGTTAAATCATAAAACTTTGTGAGGTCAAAAGTTCAGATCAAGCACTTGTTAGGTTCAAAGGGGCCAAAATTCTCTCAAGCCTCTCTAAATACATGTTTAAGAAGGATATCTTATGGCGTGAAGTTCTTAATATGTCCTTTTAAAGTCTGTTTATTTTTCAAGAAATGTATTTTGAAAATGCCGTGTAATTTTCCTTAAGTTACATAAAATTATCAGAAGCACTTCTGATGCAATTTGGGCATGGGGTTTCCCATACTCACCAACTTATCCACGCAATGATCTTCAGATTAGTGATCATACAGAGGGTGCTAATCCAAAGTAACAATCACATGCATGCATTCAGAACCAGTTCACAATCTTAGGTGAAAAATATGCTTTTCATTAATATGGTATAGCAGAGTACACGGTACAGTTTATGATCACGTAGGAGCTCTTAGCTCTCTGACTCTTCTCTCCTCTCTCCCTGCTGGCCTACTTTCTGATGTACTTTTTAGTTCCATTGACCTTATTGTGGTCATTCATGGAGATTAAAATCTAATACAATTATCTTATCTTATCTCCCTCTTTTACTGCCTACCTATTTATTTTCTTGACTGTTCGTCTTCCGATGCTCTGACCATCTGTCAGTCCTTTTGTCTTCCTGTTTTTTCAGCTTTCACACATGTTGATTCATCTTCCTTCTATGCTGTTTCTGCACTCTTCATTCTTCCTTTGTGCTTGCTCACTTTGACTCACCTGCATGTGTGGTTCCAATCTTGGCACTTTCCTTAACCATTTTTCTTGTCCACATCTCTGGTGCCCTTTCCGTTTGTAAGTTAAAACGTGGTGCTAACTCTGTGGGTTAGATTTCATGTTACTCTGAAAGTGTTTACACCATGTTTTGGGGGTGCTTCGTGAGATTTGAGGTACATGCTGTACATTCAGCCCTTGGATGGTCCAAGATGGATTTGCAATTTTGCAAATGTGAGATAGTCAGTGATGGATTTGCACATTGAAAATAGCTTGGTCAGTGGTTGCTTTACCTCAATTTGGTGCTTGCTTGGCATTCTTCCTTAGGGTGTTGGAGTTCTTTTGATAGCATGGGGGACGTGCTTCATGATTCCTAGATGGAGGGCTTCACTTGTTTGGATAACGCCTTACCTTGGAGGAGGAGTGTTGTGCATCTTGGAGGTGGGCATCAAGTCCTCGACAACATGGGGTAGCTTGGATTCCTGTATAGAGGCTTGGAGTTGGCTCAGTGACGCCTAGGTTGCGATAGTGTTCATGCAAGAGGAGTGGACCTAGTGGAGACATGGCTTAGGAGGACTGATAGAGTCCGTGTGGGCTTGTGATGGAAGGGTGTGGACACACCTTGTCTAGCTACATCATCTTGGAGCCCTTATTGTGTATGACAACACCTTGGAGTTTGACATGTGTACCCTTGGAGTGGAGCACTTCACTTGTGGGAGCTTACATGTGATTATTGTAGGTTGCTTGTAAGGGCATTGACCCTCATTGTATTGTTGGCCTCCCTTACCTCCCATATATATAGAGGAAAGAGAGAGTCCTTTCATCATCATCATCATCATTGTACTCTTTACTTTGTACTTGTTTGTTCCAATGTTTTCTATTTGTTATATATGTTTTTGCTTAATATATTTTCAGCAACTTACAAGGTCCAATCAGAGAGACATTTTGCACTGCATATTAGATTAACTCTTCATCCTGTAGGTACGAATAGGTTTTGAGTTTCTTTCTAGACATCTGGATTTTGACTTTTTCTTATTATAATTTGCTTAAGGGAAATACATATTTTTGTCCTGAGAAATGCGTCATTTTGAATATTAATTTTTTTGTTAAATGCTTTTCAGGGCAGAGACCAGAAAGTAACGGTTCAACTGGCTTAGACATACCTGGAAGACAGTATTATATACACAGCATTTTAATTGCATTATTATCTGCTGTAACTGGAGGAGCGAACTATTGCTTTATACGGGCAGCAGCAAAGGCATCTGAACAACCTTTGTATGATCTTTATCCTGTCTATCCTCTTGGTATTTCTTAAATTCAAGGATGAGAAAAATTGTTATTGGTCAATGAGATTGTTTGAGTATACCATGAATAGTAACAGCTTTGAATATATCGTGATTAACGACAGCATGAGCAAGTTATAATGGATCTAACGTAGGTCAAGCAATACATTTGGATAAGCTTGAAAATTGATAAATGTACATAAGCCAAGATTATATAAACAGGAGTTGCAGTCAGCATGATGTTAGTAATAATGGTCACTAGGTTACCAACCAGTGTGACAATCAAGTTTTCTGCCAAGTTATCCATCACTAAAATTTGCTTATAGTATGCTAAATTGAATCCTGTCTGAAGTTGTCATCAATACTGTATAGTTGAAGCAGGATTTATTATTCTAGGCTTTTGCTTTGTAACTACCCACAAGATGGTTCCTGTTCCCTGTTGAAATCTGATAACTTCCTTGAAGTGGTAAATAAACTTGTAATGGCTATCTATGGCCTTCTATTTTGTATACCCAGCAGTCGGAGTCCTCCAAGGATCTTTTCTTTCGCTATCCTGATAGCAGCAGCTGGCTCTCTTCTAATGTCTCCATCCTTCTCGTTGTTTATTGTACTAGTTTCTTAGTTTTTTATGGTTTGTTTCTTAGATCTTGTATTTTCTCCTAGCAATGTCAGCTTAGTTTTAGGAGCTGCTCTTGCACTTCAACTCTGTATTTACACAGATTGTACACTTTTAGTCCCATTGACCTAATTTTTGTGGTCATTAGTTGGACATCACTAAAATTATCTTTTCTTATCTTATCTTCATGTTGGAGGCGTGTTAACCCCTAGATTTCAACTCTTGAAAATCTTTAGGGTTAAGAGCTAGCATGCATTATTTTGGCTGGCATTCTGAGATTTGCCTAGAGTTTAGTACTTGTGGTTAGCAGATGTTGGTTTCCATTGGAGACAAGTATATGATCGGTACATGGTTATTTTGTTAAGAGGCAGAGTTAGCTTGGTTTCCCATGCATTTTGAGAGAGATGTCTACTTACAGCAGGTGTTGCTACTTTTTAGGACACATAGTTTGAGTGGGTCTCTTGATAGTTTGGAGCAGTTCTGAGCATACAGGGATGGTCCTTGCATGATTCTAGGCTCGATAACACTTTTCAAGGCGACATCCAAGAACTTTCTATTTTTAGCAATTTGAGCTCCATGCCCTAGATTCAGACTCTGAGCACATATTATTGATCCTTGAGACATTCTGAGTCTTTTGGACCTTTTTCGGGATGATTTGGCACAAATTTCTATTTTTCGCAGGTTGAGCACTAGGGCTCACATGTCGATTCTGATTGCAGATTCAGATTCCTTGCGTAAAATTGAATCCAATGAGTATAATATCATGAATGTGCGAGAACTTTCTATTTTTAACAGTCGACACATGATGGTGGTCTCCTAGTCATTTCGAGCATTTGTGGAGAGTTTGGGTCAGTTTTGACAAGTTTACCGGATGGCTATTTTTGGAAATTTCTATTTTTAGTAGTCATTTTCATCTCCAACAGTGACAAGTGGCAAGCTCAAATTTCGACATGTGGTAGAGTATCAGGATGATGTGGCATCTACACAACATCATGGACCAAGGCTGCATTTTCCAAGGATTATGCATTAAATGAGAATTAATTAAAGCTAAAGAGGTGGCGCATGGGTGAGGTGGCATTTTCTGGAGAAAGTTTAGCCACTCAAGGCTAATTTTTCTCACTCTATTCCTCTCACTTTCCATATTCTCATTTTCCATGCAATTAGTTTCTCAAAATTCTCCCTAAATTGCTTTTAAATGCAAAATTCCTAAATTTTAGGAAATCCCTAAAAAATAGGGCGAATTTCCCTTTAACTCACAACTCCCTCATCCCTTGGCCAAATTTAGCAATCTAACATGCATTGGAAAGCTAAAATTATTCTCCATATACTCTAACTCATAATTCACCCATGCATATTACTCACTCACACTTATTCCCTCATGTGCATTAGTTCCTAAATTTCTCACTCACACTTGTTCCCTCATCGCATTAACTCTTATTTTATTCACACTCTCCTATATATTGGATGGTCTTCATTGGTTATTGGTTGGATATTCCAGTAGCTAGCATACTCTCTCTCTATCATTCTTCTCTCTCGTTCTTAGTCTAGTTACTATTCTTTGAGCAAAGTGATCATTGTACCGGTTGTGGACTTGTCAATTGTGGTGCAATCAACCCTCTTGCAAGCCTATCAATAAAGAAATTTTGTTTTTGTGTTCTAACCTTATTTCTTGATGGTATTTTGTGAATTTTTGCAATTAGATTAGTCGCTTTTCTCGCTGTTCATTGTGGTTTATATTGATCTTTTGAGCAGTTTCCTTCCTTTTTTCTCGTCTATATTTCTTGTCTTAACCTTGCAGGATCTCTCCAAGCAATCAAACTACTTTTTCCCCACGTTCTGGACAGAATTAACATGCTTTCCAAGGCATTACAACCACTGTTTTTTGTCTTAGTTTGCAAAAAATCAGACTTAGGACAACAGCAAAATTACCCTAGGGACTCCTCCTTGAGGATGGCAAGCACCAACCCAAATGGAGAGGGGTCTAGCCCGTGACAATTTGGGGCTTTACTCCTTGAATCAACCATTTTTTTATCACTGAAATATCAGATTTATCAGTGCAATTGGAGGATGGAAAAGTGTGCTAACAAATTGGCGCCGCTACCGGGGATCGTGAGCCTTGGTAACAACGACATTGGTGAGTTTTTACTTTAATTAGTTTATTTTTTCTAATTCACCTAGCGACTCCACAGGATACAAGGACAACTCCACAGGGGAACTTACGTAGATGTCTCGGTTTCGATTCTCTCACAATGTCTTGTTCCAAGCTTCAACAAACCCTAACTACTTTTCCCGAAACAAAACTTCTCTTTCACCAAGAAGTCCTTGTGAAGTTGGTAAGCATATGAGGTTCTTAGGTAAGTGCTTTTTTGACGAGCACTATGGTGAGTGTATCTTCGACATCTTCATCTTTCGTTTTATTTCCATCTCGAGCTAGTATGAGGGTAGCAACTGTGCTTTTTTCTATCTGGGACTAACAATATGGATGCAGTTGTGAGTCCGCCAGTAAGGTGGAGATTTTCTTCTTTTGGCCCACTAAGTTTTTCTGCATTCCCAGATTATCCTCATGACTTACTTGCACGTAAATTTCTTTGTTATCGCACAGTTTGTAGTTGTAGCAAAAGATGGAGGGAAGAAGGGCAAACTGGCGAAACTGAGACTATCCTACCACCGTCACCTCAATAGGATAACTCTTTCTGTTTAGGGTGGTAGGCCTAGGGGAGACGTCCTCGGTGACTTGGGGTTTTGAGAAGGCAAAGGCTTAGAAGGATAAGTAATATTTTCCCCCTCACAAGTCACCACCGATCAGAAAGTCTTAGCTAATCAACCAATAAAGATAAGTAATAACCAAAAAGGTGTACCTGCCCGAGACAAAGCAACAAGGAAACTATGCATGTGCAAGATCACTTGCTGGTTAGTACTTCATGTAATCAAGGACTTCTGATATAAAGAAATTGATAGAGAATATTATTGATGAAGCAAATCAATGATGTACAATAGCAATGACTACAATATATCACTTCACAATAAACGCTAAAGAAGAAACTTCACAGTGTACAATGACAATTTGTCATCAATGTAATAGTACCAACATGAGAAAGCAACGCTTTAGCTAATCATTCAATTGCATTTACAATAAATGCTGCAATGTATAAAGATAACTCAAGTAGATGACAATAGCAATAGGGTTAGTAGATGTTAGTCTAAGCTAGGGTTAGAAGTAGTTGATGATTATTCAAGAATATTTAGAAGTTGTGTATGATCAATGTACTCAACAAAGGAAGTCTTAGATCAGTGCGTTACTAGGGCAAATGGAGTTAAAACAGTTGCAAATGTTGAAGGGGCCGGAATGATACTGATAGGGCTAAAGATGAGGGTTAGATGTTGAAGTGTTGCTAAGGCAAGGCCTCAACAATGAAACCCTAGGGGAGAAAGGCTCACTAAGGTGTAGAAACCCTAGGCCTTAGTGCTTTCTCCTCCTTCTTTAGCTCAAAAGGGTAAATTAAAACGACTATCTTGAGTAAAAAGTGCTAGGGCTAAAGATAAGAGAGTTAAATAATGAAGTGTTGCTAAGGCAAGGCTTCATCAATAAAACCCTAGGGGAAAATGACTCATTAAGGTGTAGAAACCCTCAGCCTTAATGCGTTTTCCTCCTTCTCTAGCTCAATGACAAGATAAAAACGACTAGCTAGAAGAGTAAAGGGTAGAGTGTTGCTATGGCAAGGCCCTAACATCAATCTTGTTATCCCCGATATCTAGGGATAACTAGGAGATCATGTCTCGAGGCCCACAGGTCCTAGACATGAAGTACCGAGAGCAGGATTGACCTGAGCATGGCCCTGGAGGACCCATCCTTCTTCTTCTTCGCCAGATTTGTCCTGTCAGCAGCAACGGTTTCCATCACCACTGGTTTGGACTTGCATCGGAGAGGACTCTTGCTCCATGAGGTAATTGGTCCAAGGTATCATGGTATGTGTCATGTTTGATTGTTATAACCTTCTTATATATGCATTAGGTTCCTTTCATTTCTGATGACTGCTTGGATCTTACACTAATCCACTTGACCATTGTTGGGGTGATTGATGGGGTGACTTAGCAAGCTTGTATTCATGGGTTTTGGTTAGCCACCAAGGGGGATTTGCAGAGCCATCGTTCCGCTCCCACCATTCTATCATTTTTCATCCTATCTCCCGCACATCTATCCCATTCCCCTAGTCTAGGCATTAGGATGACCTTTTGAGGGTTACACTTTGTCTTGTGCGAAGAAGGGGCTAAAGGCCCATGGGTAAAACCAGTTGGTAAAAGATAAAAGCCATAGGAAATAAAACCTAGAGATGCTTTGCCTAGGGGATCCCTGAGAAGGCAATAAAAGGCCTCTTGATAAGAAACTGAAGGGACCCTAAGAAAAATAGTAAAACAAGACCTAACCAAGAGGATGGGAGGTCTCATCACGAGTCGACCCATTATGTTCATAGGTATCCAGCAGTATGACATTGCCAGCATCTGGTCACCACACCAGGGTAGTGACCTTTGGTTGCATGGCCAAGGGAAAGAGGGTTTCATCACGAGCCAGCCTTATCATTTCTGTGAAGATACCAGTGGGTAACACTGTCAGCTCTGGTCACCACGCCAAGGTAGTGTCCTCTGGTCAGACCTTG
>WSFP011566013.1:0-10895 GCA_009831015.1 Picea engelmannii
TTTTTTTCTATGGACTCTTCCAATATTCATCACAATCATTGATCATCGAATTCACATCATTCGTTGCCAACTTGTAATTGGTGAGTACCCATTGCCTTGATGGATCCATTTTATCCTGGATGTACACATGGTGCATGTCAGCTCTAAATCAAGAAATATCCTTTTATGATTCTACTGCTTCCTCGAATATGCATGGTAGTTACGTAACTGAATAGGTGATCCTCTACTAGTAGGTAAAAAATGTGATGTTATTGTCAGTTTGTCTTCTTTTAATTATTGAATGACATAAGTTAGTATATCTCACATCCAGAATGTTACTATTTAGATTTCACATGTGCTCGTAATACCTGATTTCTTTCCATCTGACCAATGCGATAAGAATGAGAAACCAAGGGTAATGAAATTAAAATCCCTTCTCTTGGGCCTCCATGCAATCTTGTAAAAATATGTTAGCCAAAAAGGTATCCTAATTCATATGAACTCTTGCTATACACTTCTATGTTGCCACAATGATGACAACTGATACTTCTACTTTCAAACATGTTCACAACAGTTTGCAGGAAATTACCTACGTCGCAAACCTTACATTATTATCATTGATTTTTCTAACATCCAATCCCCTCTTTCCCCTAAATGTGTCAAATTTATCCTTCATTGTTTCAAAGAGGGATCACTCTCCCATCTTGAGGAACAGTAGCCTCAGGTCTTCTCCTTCTTTGGGAAATATTGTAATCCATGCAATCAACGTAGTATCGATCCATATTAGGGGATAGATCCAGAGTGTTCCCCCATGAACACGGCTTAATAATAATTTTAAACATGCATTGATCTCTGTACTTCACCCAAAATATGGAATTCCACGTAAGTTCAATATTCCTTCCTTCCGCAAACCTGGCGCCCAATCTTGTGGCTCGAACTAGATTTCTCACGTCCCTGGGACAATCCTTGTGCACAAATATTGATCCCTTTACAACTCAGGGAATCTACGTGTATATGTGATATCATGGTCCATAAACTTAAGGTTATCAATCTTCCCTAGCATGTCTACATCCCTTCTTACATTAGCTAGAATTGGTGCTACTGACACTGTGTACTTTGCATTTTCTGGTCAATTTATATGGGGTGCATTATCCAAAATTGGTGGTAAGTAGTCTCTGTGAAAATATGGTGGTGTCATCGAAGCCGAAAATACGGCTAACTCCTCGAACTCTGGTGATACTGCAGTTTTCTTTTTCTTGTTTTCTCACTGCTGAAGATGGTCCTCCAACTCTTGGTGGTGCCATTTGTTTCCTATGAATTGTTCCTAGAATTAGCTCTATGTCTCTTATCGGGTCATTGTATTTCATTTATGATGGATCAAATATATTTTCCAATTCACTCTAGTTTGTTCTGTGTGCTCCTGCTCGCATGTAACAATGGTTTAGACTTAAGAATTCCCTGTTATTTTTGTGCTTTCGAGCCAAATGTAACTGTCTCATCGTGCCTTCACTAACTTTTCCAATCCAACATCATGGTTGATGAGTTTTCTAACTAAATGTGTCTTTATTTCTAAATCCATCGGGTGATTTATCCCTCGTACTATCATTCTCTCAAGATTTTCGGATAATTTTCCCATTTAAGACTCATACGACACTTTCATGACCTATTATTACCGTTGCGTAACCATAATTTCCTTGATTTAATTCTTTTTTGATGGGTTTTAAATCCATTGAATGAACAGTAGGAACCAAACCTACCATCGAGGCCCAATTAGACTCTGGAACGTTTAATTGTGGAATGGTTCTCAAGATCTTGCGATCCAGCCAAATTATCGATGGGCTTTACATTTTCTTATGAAGGTTCTTCCTTCAGTTTGGACTATTCCCTTTTTCATATTTTCTCTTGGGTGGGACCGATATGAAATGTAAGCTGGTATAAACCAACTTGGAAAGAAAAATGGAATTAATCTTAACTAAGGGTAAGAGGTTGAGCTTGGGATAACCTGTTGCTCAAGCATGAAGATTAAAAATTTATACCACATGCCTAGTACTAATGCATTGACCATGTGAGCATCCAATTACTATATGAGATACTAACTACCAGAAACAAAACACATATGCAATGAGATAATGGTAAGAAAATTAATTCGTCTACGAGAACCTTTCATCACATAATAATACAACGATTCATCTTCATCATTAAAGAAAATAACATCAAAACATTGCACCAGATAACTTGACAAAAAAATTAATTGATCTTACTCATTACAATATCATTCATGAAACATGATAGGAAAGAGTTCTTCTCCACATTCAATCACACATGCAGTTGATGAAAATAACTTGTCTTTGGTCTAGAAGGACTTCTCAATTCAAAGGATCCTCAAAATAATTCTTAACAACCAGAAATAAAAAGTTCTTGCAACACCCATAGACCTCTAACTAATTTTTCGATGTCTTTATTTATATTGTAAAGTTAAACTAAAAACAATGGCTAAGTGAAGTTTAAGAAAATAAAAATATTCCACGTGGCGTTATCTTCTAATATTTTCTTTAACAGTCAACTCAAGATAGTTCTTTGAAAGGATGACTTTTCTCATACTCGAACCAACTGATAAACATATCGTCATAGGTTTGAGCCCATGGGAACCTGTGTTTCTCCATCGAAGATGCATGTATCCCTCTGATGTCCATCGCATGCTTCTGGTACTTCACGAAACTGGAGTTTAACTGATGTAGCATAGTTCTATCTCTAATCGTATGGTCCATAAATATTTTCACTTGCCCTGGTACCGCGTTGGTCATATTCACGAGCTCTTCATCCCACCGTGAATATTGCTTGGCATGCAACTTGACTATGTCTCACAAGTCGACAAAGTTTTTGGGGGTGCCGAAATCAGGGAGTCTAATTTCCTTCACTTGTTCATTGATTTTACCCTAATGTTTCTTGCATCTGACCCATTTCTTTTGAATTTCTCAGCGTGGGTCCTGAGACATCTTAGCCCAATACTCGGTTGATCGTTTCCTATCATTAAGACTTATTTTTCCTAACATCCATATGCCATGTTCTTCTTTGTCTCGGGCCTGTTGTCTACATCAATGTACTTGTGTCTTTCTACTGCTTATTGTGCCCTTTGATACCATCGCTCCATGTCCTTGCATGTTGTGAGTGGCATGAGAGTGCCCTCCTAGAACTCATCTATCTTTTATGTAAAAAGTTGTCGCTCTTTTGTGAATTTTTTGTAATCTTATTCGAACTCACTTTTCAGATATACTATGGTCTGGGTGGCTTTGTGGTAGTACTCATCCAGGTGGCGTAAATGTTCTAGTTACTTTCGAGTGGTGGCTGAATCTTTTTTGTCTTGTTTAGCCTTATCCAGGGTGGCATCTAAGAGTGCCATCCCCACACCGAGAAGCTCCCACGTTCGGGCATCAATGATGTTTATCAAATTCTCCTCTTTGGTGATGAGGATGGAGCGGTCCAACGTGATCCTCCTCTTCTTGGTGGTTCTCTTGATGATGGACTTTATTTTTCAATCGTAAGAGATCTCATAGATATCTTCTACCTTGTTTACCGGCTCAGGTATATATTGATCAACCCACATGAGTGTGTTTCCCAGGTTGCCGGTGGTGTATACTTGTTCAAGGTTGAGTTCCTGAACTCCCTCGTTGTGTTCCAAGGACTCAGCCTCTGCCTATCGCTTGTTGGGAACTTGAGTATTGAGCAGAGTAGAGACGTCAGGTACAAAATTGTTACTTACTTTCTCGTTGGTCATTGAATCGTTGATTTCCTTTTGCAGGGATCCTTCTTTTGGCTCATCCGGTTAGGGATTGTCCTTTCTTCTCCGGTTTTCGATGCACTAGGTCCCTTTGTTTCGAGGCCACTTTCAGAATATGTTTCATTTTATGAGACCTCCTGGGTTTGGACCTCGGGCTCAGGAGAAGAAGCCTTCTTAAGTCCCTTTTCTTCTTGGACACGCACATGGGTCCTTTGAGATGCTTCTAGGATCTCATCATCACTATATACATTGATGAACTCAGTCAGAGGGTTAGGTGCACTTGTTTCTACTGATACCCGACCTATATTTGGTTGAGTCTTCATGCCTTCCAGTGAATTGGCCGGTGGTGTTGTGGATTCAGGGTCATCTGACCCGTTGGTGTTATCAAGGTTTATGAAATCGGGTCCACTTGGCGCCACTAGGATTTCTTCTGGGCTATCAATTGGAAGCCTTGGCAACCTAATGGGGTCTGAGATATCCTGCATAGGACCCATCATCTGTAGGGCATGTTGATACATAAGAATCCCTGTCTCCTGTGCATTCTGAACCTTAGAGAAATTCTTGTTATGTGCCAGGGTTACCTAGGAAATCTATGTTGTTTGGATGACTTCTTGAGGGGCTTCTAGCGCTTCAACTGGTTCATATGCTATCCTTTATTCTATGACCCTGAGGAGCTCTTGAGCTGATTGTTCCAAGGCCATTTTTTTCTCCTCCCAACTCATGGCCTTGAATATGGTTTCTTTAGGATCATCCATCCTTGCCACCATCTCATCCCAGTCTTAAGTGTAGGTTAAAATTTCATCCTCAAACCGTTCATGGGCATAAGGCCAACAAGATGATACATGTGATGCATGTTTCAGGACTAGACCCTTGGGATCGTGCTTACAGAAACGATCGGTCTAGAATTGAAATTCCAATTGACTTAACCCTTCTTGCTTGGCCTACGCAGTGTCTTTGACCATGTAGATGCCAATATGAAACCCATAAGGTATGAAGTCCCACTTATTTTCCTTCACTAAAGTGACATTGTAGCCTTGAAAAATGGTCAGATACCAAATCTCCCCTAATACTAGTCGATCAGGGACATATATAGGTAACAGATGGGGTGCCCCTGTCGTGCCGAAAACCCTGATGTAGATCTTGTTCTCATCTAGATACCAGTGACCCACTTTCAATACAACCCTTTAAGCCACATCCGACAACCTTGGGAACTCTTTCTTGAACAACAAATAATAAATGCTTACAATGAATTGGTCACAGATAAGAGAATAAGATTTCTTGTAACTATTTTCCCATAGGATGTTGAAGTATACATGGACCAGGAGCTGAAAGGAATGCCAGCTTAAGTTCATTCCAGCAAAGACGTTCTTGGCACAAACGATGTCCAACAGATACGAGGCCATGTAGAAGGAAGGGGTTTCTCCCTCTTTCGGTGTCTGAGCTTGTCATATGCAAGTGTTCATCTGTTTGGAGATGATTGCACCCTAGTTAAAACCTATTCCAAAAATGGCTATGGCATAAGCTAGAGGCATCCACACCTCCAAAAAGCTGGTGCAGTTTTTCTCCCCATGCAATCGACAGAGGAGGGTCATTAGATAGATGTAAGGGTCTCTCAGGTTGGTCATTGGGTACCAACCGGAGGTCCTATTGGTGAAATTTGTATCCTCTCTCCACTAGGATGCCATAATATTTCTCATGTCATGATTATAATATAAACTCAAAAAACATTCAGTGCTTAAACTTTCTTCCAGCTCCCTGAGCTTATAGTAACTCTAAACTTCTACTAGGAGGAAAACCCCGACGCATCCACCATTTTCGTCGTTAATTAAACACCTATATGCATCAGTCTGATCAATAATCCATTTCAAGAGTTTTATGTAGGGAAATATCAGAGTCCTTCTTGTCACCATGTGAAAATAATCCTTGCGGATATTCAGGAGAACTTCATCGTTGAGTTTTCTCGTCTCAGGATCATTGTGTAGGGAAAAATCGAGGGTTTCCTCCTTATTGATTTTATTAAACAGTTCTTCCCAGCGAGGGAATACTGTTTTGGTATCGATGTTTACCTTTGTGTCTCCAAAGGCTGAGGGATGGACGAAGTCCTTCTTGGTGTTTTTCTTGATGATGGGCACTGGCTTTGGAGCGAATTCCAATTGCCTTGGGAGGAACCTTCTCTCGCCTCTGGTTCTTTTAGACTTGGTGCCCTTGGGTATTTCCTAGTGGTGGATTTCTTCAGAGGTAGTGTTCATGTAGTTCTTGCTAAAATTGTTGTTTTAATACTCAATGGACCTTGGAATATTTCTCCGGATCGCTCATCTTGCTCCTCTAGGTGCTCCGAACTTCTTTGCACGTTGAATGAGCTCATACACAATAAATCAAAAGAATATAACGGGAGAGATCCTACCAGTCGTATCAACCATTTAATATGAATAATGGATGCAATTCAAAACAACCTACCATCGAATCTCTGCAAATAAATTCTACGTTGGGTGACAGCGGAGGCGCAAAGGGAGATGCCTTGTATGAGGAGGCTTAAATGGTCCTTTTGGTTTACGCATGAATTAGCAACTAATGTGCGATCCTAGAATTAATTAACCTTTTAAATTTGTCGTATATATCATATCTTAGAGCTAAAACATCCCAGCATGTCGCATTTCTTAGTGGATAGGTCGGGGATCGACCACACCTTGCATATGTTCCCATTGGTATCCTTCTTAGAAAACTTCCAATGCCAACGGGTATCGGGGATCTGTTCAAGCACGTATTTTCTTTTCAGGTTACATCTTCGTAAATCCCCGATGCCTAAAAAATTTCGGCAGTCGACAATCGACGATATCCTTCCTTTACTCGCGCGACGCTTACTCTCTTCAAAAATTATCGATACTGATGAGGCTCAGTTATCAGAGATATTCTTGCGTAGCTCCTATCATGTAATTAAGACTGTCATCTGTTGATGCCTATGGAGGTCGGGGCTCGGCTATTTTGGTCCTCTCGAGCAAAAGTTGTCATCTCTAATCCTTCCCAATGCCAAATTCCTTTAGCGCATAGGGGAGATATTTTGGTTGTCGGTTCTTTATTTAAATGTTATTCTTTGTTAATTCATGATGATTTTCGCTTGCTTGAACAACTTTGAAAGACTTAAAATGAAAAACAGAAGACGAGCAAAGGCAAAATTTTCATATTAAGATCGAATTAGACATTCACAAGAGATCAAGTGGTACCCTAAAAGTGAAATTTGACGTATACCTTTAGGGTGTGATGAGTGCTCAACATGATTTTAATGGTATTTTCATTTGCAAACTGTCTCATCTTCGAGTTTGGTGCAATGCCCCCTTTTCTTCATACAACTGTTATAATACATGTGTTATGATGCAACCCAAATTACTATGCAGCCTCTCGGCCGTCTCTATAGAGTTTCATTTGAATCCCATTCACCATTCCTTCCAAGACATCTCCATTGAAGGTTTCTGACCACACAACACCTTTCTCTGTTAGTTTTTGAATCACATAGGATCCTAGCCATTGCATTCGAAATTTCCCCAAATGTTGCATATACTTGTTGTCATAGAGTAGTACCAAATATCCAATTTGAAACTTCTTCTATTAAATGTGGTGATCATGCCAAGCCTTCTCTCTAGCTTTCTGAACCTGCTGATGGAATCTTGTGCAAACCTATCCTCCTCAAGTTGTACTAATTGCACCAACCTCTCCTCTATTGCGTCAGTATCTGATAGTTCTATAATTTCTGCAATACGCAATATAGGTATATTAAACTCCATTTTCATTACTTCTTCTTTCTCGTAGACCAACCTGAAAGGGGTATGTTCTGTCAACTTCTTGTTAGTAGTCTTGTAATCTCATAATACTGCAAGAAATCTTAAGTCCTAGTCATCTCTACCAACATTAAAAATATTTGTTAAGGAATTCTCCAAGATCTTTTTAAAATCTTCCACGATTCCATTGGTTTGAGGGTGATATGGGGTACTCTTTTGGTGATGAATCTAAAACTCCTTAGTCAATGTTGAAATTTATTTGTTTATAAAGTGTGTCCTTGATCACTGATTAATATGCACAGACATACAAATCTTGTGACTACATTTTAGAACAGAAACCATGTAGCAGTTTCTTTTGTACATTCTGTAACTAGGGTTTCTTATTCCCATCTTGTCAAATACTCAGTCACAGTAATGATATACCATTCCCCCGATATTCTTGCTTGTGGGTTGATTGGCCCATTTCTCAAATTATTACAATGTAACCTATGGATTCAAAGGTGTGTTGTCCCTCCTATATGGATTTCCCACTCATTGGCATACATCACATGATTGAAAATATTTCTTTGCATCCTTGTGAAGTGTCGGCCACCAAGGTCCTTCACACAAAATATTTTTTGTCGTTGCTCTCCCTACATAATTCCCTCTAACAATTCTATGGATCCATGCCTATGTTGATAAGCTGTATATTGTACAAGAAATAATCATCCACTATCCTTACTACAAATAATTGCACATTTGGGAAGTTTTCATCTGAATTTCTCGCATCTTCCCTTGAAAATATGCATGATATATGATATGGTCGTACATTCATCTTCCCCAGTTTCACTATAGGTTCAAAGTCATATTCCTGAAATAATCAAATCCACCTACATATTTGTTAAGAACCAAATATCAATATAGCATAGAAAAATATCAGAAAAAGTACTCAACGCCTTGAAAAAGAGATAATTTCAGATAATAATCCTCTTCGAGGGGGAAACCTCCTTTTACCCCACTTAAATATTCAAGTACAAGATGATTCAAAATGAAAATTTCTCCTTGGTATATATAGGAGACTAGGAGGTATAATTACAACTAATGGCCTAAAGCGGACATAAATAAAATAGCATTACTAATATAATATGCCCCATTTAAGGGGTAATGAGCCAATATTAGGGCTTAACATGCCCCTCCCCTTAAGACAAGTGTTGTCCACAACTCTTGAGTAACTCTAGATGCTTCTGTATAAAAGACTCATCTTCCCAAGTTAAATCTTCAGCCGGTAGTTTCCTCCATTTAATGAGATACTCTAAAATGGATCTATTCCTTAGCTGGCGAATTCTTGTGTCAGTTATGGCTTAAGGCTCCAATATGATTTTTACTTCCTCGTCAAGTTCTGGAAATATAGTTTGAATTGGGATCTTGTCTCCTATAACCTTCTTTAAGCATGAAACATGGAAAACTGGGTGTACTTGTGAAGATACAAGCATCTCCAATTTGTATACCATAGTACCAATCTTTTGCAACACCTTATAAGGTCCATAGTATTTTGGTGATAATTTATTATCCTTCTTGGATTTCTTGAGGGACATCTATTTGTATGGTTGTAGTCTTAAAAACACCCAATTCCCTACTTCAAAACTTCTTTCACTATGATGTTGATTTGCTTGTTGTTTCATGCGATTCTGTGCCATGCTCAGGTTGTCCTTTAAGATTTGGAGAAATTGTTGTTGATTCTCGATGTGATCTTCCACTGCTTCAACCTTAGATTTTTCTTTTAGATAAGAAGTGATGAAAGGAGGGTGGTATCCATAAAGTTCCATAAATGGTGTCATTTTTTTTGCAGTATGAAAGGAAGTGTTATACCACCATTTTGCCAAGGGTAACCATTTAAACCATTGTGTTTGTTTATTAGAGACAAAGAAATGAAGGTATCCTTCCAAACATTTGTTCACTATCTCAGTTTGTCCATCAGATTGAGGATGATACGATTATCTATGAGCCAATTGAGTACCCAAACAATAAAATAATTCTGTCCAAAAATGTCGAGTGAAGATGGGATCTATGTCACTTACAATAATCTTTGGGCTGCCATGTAGCTTTTGAACTATCTCCATGAATGCGGTGGAAACTATACTAGCTTTGAAGGAATGAGAGAGTGCATAAAAGTGTGCGTACTTGGTCAGTCTATCAACAATCACCATGATTACACTCTTTCCTTCAGACTTTGGTAACCCTGTGATGAAATCCATGGAAACCTCCTCCCACCACTGACTTGGGATGGATAATGGTTGTAAAATGCCTGGGTTCTTAATTGTTTCGACCTTATTTTTTTGGCAAACCAAACATTTTGCCACGAACCTTTGAACATCAGTTTTAAGGTCATCCCAAAAAAAATCCTTCTTGACTCTATGGTAGGTTTTCAAAAATCTTGAGTGCCCTCCTATTGGAGAGGTGTGAAATTCCAATAGTACCTTTTGTTTGAGTTGGGAGTTCTTACATAAATATAAGCAATATTTGTACCATAGTGAATCATTTTTCCATGTAAATGTATATGATGCATTGGATTCCTGCTGCAACCTTTGAATGAGAGTCCACACTTTTTCGTCATTCTTCCATTCATCCCTTGGTTCTATTATCCAATCTGGTTGGATGATTTAGATAGCACAGAAAAAGGCCTCAACATATTCATCCTTTCTTGAGAGTGCATATGCCACAACATTTTGCTTCCCCTTTTTATAGAGGATTTCAAAATCATAACCTAATATCTTGGTTACCCATTTTTGTTGTTCTTCTGAAGATAGTCTTTTTTCCAAGAAGTATTTAAGACTATCATGATCTGTTTTGACCTTGAAGTGCCTACCTATTAGGTAAGGACACCATTTCTTCAATGCATGTAGTATTGCCATAATTTCCTTCTCATAAATGGGTTTGTGTAAGTCCTTTCCCTTGAGTGGTTGACTTTCAAAAGCCAGGGGCCTTCCTTCTTGCATTAGGACAGCACCAATTTCATTTCGTGAGGCATGACATTCCACAATAAAGGTTTTTGTGAAGTCTGGAGTGGTCAAGTCATGAGCTTTACACATCATCTCTTTAAGTTGTTCAAAAGATTTAGTTGCCTCTAGAGTCCACGAAAATGCATCCTTCTTATTTAGTGTCGTTAAAGGTGTTGCTATTCTTCCATAGTTCTAAACAAACTTGCGGTACTAACCTGTCAAAACCAAAAATCCTCTAAGATTGTTCAATGTTTTGGGAATTGGCCAGTCCATCATGGCCTTAATATTGTTAGGGTCTACCTTGACACCTTCATGAGATACAATATGACCCAAATACTCTACCTCCTTTACTCCAAAGAAACATTTGGATGGTTTGGCATATAGTTG
>WSFP011566021.1:0-10884 GCA_009831015.1 Picea engelmannii
AGCTTGTGTGAGGCAAGGTGGAAGATCAAGGGTAGACTTGGTGTAGGTGCTCGCTTGTTCTAGAGCCTTTAGTGTGGCTACATAGCTTGGTGGGATGTTTTCTTAGGCCTTTGTATCACTGGTTAGGATTCGCTATTGATGGTGGATGCCCAAACTAGAGTTTGGAGGCATTGAAGAGTCCTAGCTTGTGACAAGCTTGAAGGAGCACTTTGCTTGGAGAGCTTGTGTGAGGCAAGGTGGAAGATCAAGGGTAGACTTGGTGTAGGTGCTCGCTTGTTCTAGAGCCTTTAGTGTGGCTACATAGCTTGGTGGGATGTCTTCTTAGGCCTTTGTATCACTGGTTAGGATTCGCTATTGATGGTGGATGCCCAAACTAGAGTTTGGAGGCATTGAAGAGTCCTAGCTTGTGATAAGCTTGAAGGACTATCTTGTACTGGTTTGTGATAAGTTGTTGCCATGTACTTGTAACGTCATTCTTATGTATATAAGAAATGTATTTTGCTGTCCAAACTTTGTGTACTTGCAGATCTGATATTCAGCTTATATCTTATGGTGAATGAGTAGTTTCTAGCATTGTCTGGTATGCAGATTTATCATGAACAGCTAGTTGATTTTGTTGAGTGATTTGACAAGTGTATAGAAGCGAAGAGGGCAGATTTGTGGCTGTAACAAATCAACTGTTTATAAGTTATTTTCAGATCTGTTATATGTTGAGAATTGTGCGCTAGAGGCTAGAAGCATAGGTCCCTTGAAATATAATTCTTTGGTGTTTATTTTCTTGTGTTGCCTTCTGTAGTTGGTTGGGCAAAAGTGAAATATATATTGTTGCAATTTACATTTCAGATTCAGCCCTAAGGCTAAAATACCAACTATACACATCCATTCAACTGAACCCATTTGAGGCCTTGTATGGATGAAAAAACAACATTTCTTAAAATTAGAATAAACAGGACTCAACGGTATTTTGACTTGAATTGACTTTAAATGTTCCACAGAATGAATTTGATCACAACCCAAGACTACCAAAATATTTGCATCAATGGCGAGAACAAACAAAGAAACCTATTTGTAGCTAGTATTCCCACTTTGGTTTCTTTATCATTTGTATGTGGTATAAAAGGTCTTATATTGTAAACATATTTTATTAAATTTACTCCAACTCTAGGTTTTCTTATTGTATGACTGGCGTAAAACCTTCGATGCCTCCTAAATCTTAAGCTAGCCCTTTTAACAAGGACTTCCCTAGTTCATTTCTCTTGGAAACAATGCATAGTCATTAGATATCATGGCATTCCCACTCCTAAAAGAGATAGATGATCTCCAGAAATAGGATCCCACTTTTATGTGCTTAGTTGTACGAGCAGGCAATCATTCTTTGCCATGGTGAGAATATTTTCCACAGGACCTTGACTTGTGAAACAGCTGGGATGCTTATTTGTTGTCAAGGGCTTGTTGTTTTGTTTGACCCATTATAGAGACATGAAATCATGCCATTATATGTTGAGAATTATAGGTCGGACAAAAATTAGTTCGAGATATTTTCGAAAAAAGTAATTTTTTTGAAAAGTAATTCTAATTTCGAATAATTATTCTATTTTCGAAACAGTAAATTCTATTTTGTGATTCACTTTAGTTAAAAAGTGAAAGTCTTATTTTTAGCAATTGAGTCTAAAAGGTGTATTTCATGCATGCATGACTTAGACTATGAGTAATCTCAAAAATAGATTGGGGTTTTGGTCTCAACTAAAGTCTAAAACTATAAAGACAGGTCAAGATAGAGAGTTAAGACACACAAGAACAGTTGAGCAGGTTGAACGACAGAGAGGGAAAGAGAGCAGGTAGCCAGGAAAAGGGCATTTCCAGGCCGCACATAGTCCCATACAGCAGTCCCGCACAGTTCTGTACAATAGTACAGATGGGTCGTGCCGCGGCAATACAGCAAAGAATTGTTGTTTCTGGTTTTTTCCAGCACCTGTACCTTTCAGTCAGACTGTAAAAGCTCAAGTTTGAGGGGTGTTTTGTTATCCGTGCAGTGCTGTTTTTTGGGCAGCATGTGGAGGTTTTCTTGTAAGTTTTTCGAATGAATAAAGAGCAGATTTGAAGGAGTAATTACCTGTGTTGTGTGAAATTAATTTTTATGCTTCTGCTATTTGATTTCCAACTACTGTGTGATTAATGCTATGGTCTGGAATTTATTTCCACAATAATTAAATTCAGCAATCTACTTGTTTGATTGAGATTGTAAGGACTTTAATCACCTGGGGCTTGGAATTTTCACATTAAAACCTTCTTGTTAGTTCAGTTTGTTGATAGATTTTCTTGTTCTGCAGGGAAATAGAGCTTGGACTGGCTGGAGTGGCCTGTGATTTATTATTTTTGGCTTTGCTTGTGAGCGACCTTTTCTTGGCGAGATCACTGATTGATCGAGTGGAAAGCAGTTCAGAAGCATTCTGGTGCAACATTTTCATTTGAAGATGATTGTTAGGTGAAAATCAATATGAACCTCTTTTATGGCACAGAAGGAAGTGAGGTACTCTACATCCCAGTGCGGGTGGAGGTGATCCATCAACTCTATGTGGTTTTATATGTGGTATGGTGCATTGAATATGGGCAATCTCAAACCCATCTAAACCTGAGGAGCTCGAAGATGCATATCTTGAGTTCACACAAATAGCTGGCATACCAGTCATTGGAACTCAAGAAATGCAACTTTCAATATCACAACCTCCAGGTGCATACCAGACACGAGTTTAGATGACTTTGCGTGCATATCAGACATGAGTTTAGATGGGTTTGTGCTAGTTACATGTGATTTCCAAAAAATATTATGTGGATGATTTCTATAAATTATGAAATATTTTGTTTATGCTCTGACCTTCCACTGAGTACGAATTAGTGGAAACATAGTAATCAGTACGTTAATTTGCATTTCTGTTAGAATAGTACTCTTAGGCGAGTTTTTTTACTGGTAGATGAAGAGGGTTCCTGATTTCGTAGAGTGGAATCCAAGGGTTTAACACGTAAAAACCACTGAATTTAATCATTTTTTGTCAAAGTTAACCTGAGCAGATTTTTTGTCGGAAGCAAATTTATGAATTCGAGTCCCTTAACTTTCGTAGCCGACTTAGCTACGGAAGTCCTAGTTGGTGCGTTGAGAAAGAAGCTCAAAGCAAATTCTAAGACCAATCCTCCGAATGGATAATGAAACACAGTCTATTGCGTTGATCCAAATGGGTACCATGCTCATGTCATATTTGGCATACAGATAACAAGTGCTGTGAAATAATTAACAAAAACTCACGGGTGGACTGAAGTTGCTTCCATTATCTTTTTCTGCTCCTGCACAAAACAAGAAATTTCTCCGTTGTATCTGAAGTGGGGATGTCAATCCTATGCTCCTTTGCCTAGGCCCCAGTGATGAAAATGTCGATCGCCTCGGTCCCAGCGATGAACAGTTAAATTGAGGTATCTGAAGGAGCTGAATGCTAGCCATGTTTCTGAAGCAGTAAGCGTGTCTACCTGTGTGTGTGTTTTGATTGATTGCTGGTCCTATTTTTTCCAAGTTAGTTCCTGCCAAGTAACCATAGTTTTCGCCCAGTTGGACCATACATTTCTCTGTAGTGGGCATAATCTCCGTGGCGTAAATAATAAAATTTGGAATTTAAAATCCGTTAATTCAAGAATTGTGGCATTTATCGATGTTATTGGTGCCGAGCAGCCATCAAAATTTGACTCTTCCCCGCCCTTTTCACCGTTCTAAAAGTAATGTTAAAAACACCTTTAAAAAAAAATTAAATGTGCCATTTATTGATGTCATTGGTGCCGAGCAGCCATCAAAATTTAACTCTTCCCAGCCCTTTTCACCGTTATAAAAGTAATGTAAAAAACACCTTAAAAAAAGAAAAAATTAAAAAATTATGAAGTACAACAAATATCATAAAATGTCAAAAGAAGGGGTCATATTTTTGATAACTTATCAATGTCCTCACTTTCAATGTTTGGTTGGTTAGTGAATATTGGTTTATCACACAATACTTGGTTTTGGCATCTAAAGATTAAAATTATCTCTATTCTAGTTGGCTCTTATATATTATTGTACCCTTCCACAACATTAAATCCATCACATAGCTCACAACTAGATAAATATCATATTGTTGCATTGGTGTATGCACCATTTTATGGGTCATTTAATGAAATTTTCTCAAATAAACTTAGACACCTTGTCTTTGTGAATCCCCACTTGAATTCATGTGTTATGAGTGGTATCCCCCACTTTAGGGATAACTAAGGAAATTATGTCTCGAGGTCCACAAGTCGTAGACATGGAGTACCGAGAGACAGTTCGACTTGAGCATGGCCCTTGAGGGCCCATCTTTTCTTCCTTCAACGCCTCCTCTTTGTCAACAGCAGCAGCATCCATCACCTCAATTTGGTCCTGTAGCAGAGATGGATCTTGCTCCATGAGGCAATGAGTCTGGGTATCATAGTATGTGTCATTCTTATCCTCAAAACCTTTGGATATGTGCATTTAGTTATTTTCATTTCTAACGGGTGCTTGGATCTTATACTTATCCACTTGACCATGTATGGGGGGAATGACAGGATGCCCTAGTAAGCTTGTGCCCATAGGTTTTGAGTTGCCACTTGGGGGATTCTGTAATATTCTAGATATAAAAAGTATGCAGAACATAAATAAAATGCTAGAAATGGCAGATAAACAACAAGATAACCAGAACAACACCACAATAACACTGAAATGATATCAAAATAACACCAGAAAGAGCACTTTGATTCTGAGAGCAATGTTCACGGGCCTCTTTGAGGGGGAAACCTCCAGTCGAGCAGAGCTCTATTACAATAATATCCAAGCTAGGGTTCTCATACCCTTGACTCCTATTTATACTAAATGTGTCTATCAATGGAACCATCTAGAGGAAGATCCTTCCAGAAGCGGAAGCTTCTATTAGGTCTTCTTACATTCGACTTATTCTACTTTATTGCAAGGCCTTATTAATATTGACCTTTATTACATCGGAATACATTGTTCTACCTATGTGAGGGGTTAGGTCCCTAACATGTCCTCCCCCTTAAAAACAGCCTTGTTCTCAAGGCTTGAGATGCGGAAATTGCTGCTGAATGGTAGTTGGTTCCCAAGTGGCATCTGCTGGAGTTGTATCTTTCCATTGGACTAACACTTCCTTGATGGTTCGTTGACGCAGGCGACGCTCACACTGGTCCAAAAATGCTTGTGGTTGTAGCCAAATGGAGCCTTCTTCATCCAACTCGGGAAGGTTGGTTTGAGTTTGGCACTTAGTTCCAATCACCTTCTTTAAGCATGAAACATGAAAAGCAGGATGTAGCTTAGAATGATTGGGCAAAGCTAACTGATAGGCCACCTGTCCCACATGCTTGAGAACTGTATAAGGACCATAAAATTTGGGCGCCAGCTTCTAACAATGGTCGGCCTTGAGGGAAGTTTGCTTGTAAGGTTGTAGTCGAAGAAACACCTGATCCCCTTCTGCAAAATGACGTTCAGAGCGACCTTGATCTGCTTATTGCTTCATGCGATTCTGGGCCATGACCAAATTCTCTTCGAGGGTACGGAGAATAGCCTCTCAAACTGTAAGCGTTTGGTCAACCGCTTGGACCTTCGAGACACGTGGTAAATATGAGAGAACTAATGATGGCTTTTGTCCATATACCGCTTCAAAATGAGTCGTGCGGGTAGTTATATGGTATGAAGTGTTGTACCACCATTCAGCTAGGGGTAACCATTAAGCCCACTGATTTTTCTTTTCTGATAAAAAACACCTCAAATATGTTTCCAAACACTTGTTGACAACTTCAGTTTGACCATCCGTCTGGGGATGATAAGTTGTGCTGAGATGCAATTGGGTGCCTTGTAGCTTGAATAGTTCTTGCTAAAAATTGCTAGTGAAAGTTGGGTCGCGATCAGAAACAATAGAATGTGGCATGCCATGAAGCTTGAAGACCTAATCCATGAAAAGTTGAGCCACTATGGATGTTGTAAATGGGTGTTGAAGAGAACATAAATGAGCATACTTGGAAAGGCGAACAACTACCACCATGATGACTGATTTATTGCCTAATTTAGGTAAATCTGTAATAAAATCCATAGAGATATCCCTCCAAATAGCAGGTGGAATCGGTAGCGGTTGTAGTGTGGCAGRAGATTTGATTGTTTCGTCCTTGTTGTGTTGACACACATCACATTCAGCCACAAAATTACGAATGTCTTGTTTCATACCATCCYAGAAAAAAGAACGTTTGACCCTGTCATAGGTTTTGGTAAACCTGAAGTGCCCAGCTGTGGGTGTAGCATGAAGCTCAGAAAGCACCGTGGATTTAAGTTTTGACTGTTTACTTAAATACAAACRGCCTTTGTATTAAAGCTCATCATGGAGGCAAGAGTACCCTGGGGAAATTGGAKAATTGGATTGCAATTGTTGTATCAGATGCGAACTTTTGGGATCATGTAGCCATTCCTGGCAAACGGCTTAGGGCCAATCTGGTACAATGAAGGAGAGAGAAAAAAGGGAGCCTTCATCTTCATATTTTCGGGAAACTACATCTGCAACCACATTGTCTTTGCCTTTCTTGTAAATGATCTCATAATCATATCCAAAGAGCTTAGTCACCCATTTTTGTTGCTCTGGGGAGGAAATGYGTTGTTCCAAAAAATACTCGAGGCTTTGATGATCTGTCTTAATTTGGAAGTGTTGYCCTAATAGATAAGGGCACCACAAATCAACGGCATGCAGAATAGCCAACATTTCCTTTTCATAGATTGATTTGCCCAAATTTCGTTCAGACAATTGTTTGCTGGTAAATGCCAAAGGGTGACCCTCTTGCATAAGGACAACGTCGATACCTTTCCCTGAAGCATCACATTCCAGGACAAAGGTCTTTGTGAAATCAGGAAGGGCCAGGACTGGAGTGGTGCACATGGCCATCTTCAAGGTTTGAAAAGCCTGAGCAGTTGTTGGAGTCCAAGTGAAAGAATTATTTTTAAGGAGTGTGGTGAGAGGTGTCGCAATCTTTCCATAATTCTTAACAAACTTGCGATAATAACCAGTTAAGATTATAAATCCTCGCAAGATTTTGAGATTCTTTGGGTGAGGCCAGTCTTGCATAGCTTCAATCTTTTTAGGATCCACCTT
This sequence comes from Picea engelmannii, assembly GCA_009831015.1. Lineage (NCBI taxonomy): Eukaryota > Viridiplantae > Streptophyta > Pinopsida > Pinales > Pinaceae > Picea > Picea engelmannii. Next base: position 7,182 of record WSFP011566021.1, read on the forward strand.
GACATCGTTCTTGCCAACAAGATGACCCAAGTAATCGACTTCTGAAAGCACCTTTAGATTGTTTCAGGAAAAGTTGGTGCCGAGAGAGTAGATGGAGAATGCAGTCCACATGAGCAAGATGGTATGTCCAGGTTTTGCTATAGATGAGGATATCATCAAAGAAAACTAAGACAAAATGACAGAGAAAAGGGCGAAAGACATGATTCATGAGGCTTTGGAAGGTGGAGGGGGCATTACACAAGCCAAGGGGCATGACCAAAAACTCATAGTGGACCTCATGAGTTCTAAAGGCAGTCTTAGGAATGTCTGCCTCTTTCATACGGATTTGGTGGTAGCCATAACGAAGATCAAGTTTAGTAAAGAATTGGGTGCCACTCAATTCATCCAAGAGGTCATCAATGACAGGAATGGGAAATTTGTCTTTAATGGTGAGTTTTTTGGGGGCGCGGAAGTCAGGACACATGCGCCAAGAACCTTCTTTCTTCGGGACCATGACCACAGGAGAAGAGTAGGGGCTCGTACTAGGGCAGATAACACCTGCATTAAGTAGTTCTTGAACCATTTTCTCAATTTCATTTTTTTGGGAAAAGGGGTGACAATAGGGACGGATATTGGGAGGAAGGCTTCCTGGTATAAGGGGAATGGAATGATCATGAACACCATGGGAAGGTGGGAGTCCCTGGGGAGTGGAAAATACCAACTGATGTTTAGAGAGGATGGATTGGAGGTCTTGCAGCACAGAGGGTGTCTCAGTTGCATGTATGGCATGGAGTTGGGAAATAACGCCAGAATGACCTTTTTGAGAAGCTTTTCCATGCGATAGCAAACATATGAGATTTTAGGTGGTAGTCACCAATTTGGAGATGCACATTTTCACAACGCCCTCCACATTTCATGGAGCCTCCATTGGCAATCATGATTTGGAAATTATTGACTGCATGGATATAGCAATGAGTTTCTTGGGCAATGCGGCGATGAATAAAATTATGGGTGCTTCCACTATCAACAAGAACGACAACCCTCCTATGCTTGATGTAACTGATTATCTTGAGGATTTGGGGAGCAGAGAATCCAGTGAGAGCATTTAGGGAAATGACCGGTTCTACTTCGGGAGGGTCTAAGGGGGGGGTTATGTCAGTGGTTTTAGGTGACTCAGACACAAGGGGAGTTTCAACATTCTCTTTCGAAATATCCTCCGATATGGCCATAAATTTTTTTTGCTCCTTACACTTGTGGCCCGGAAAATATTTGTCATCACAATTATAACAAAGGCCTTTGAGTTGGCATTCAGCCATTTCAGCCCTGGTCATTTTTTGGATCTTTAGTGGAGCAAAGGGAGTAGTGGGATTTACTGGTTTAGTGCGAGGAATTAAGGAGGGCTTCCAATTTTGAGAAGATACAACCTATTGTGCTTATTTAGCTCTTTTAGTAGCCTCCACCCAACTCTGAGGCCAAGCCACGAGGACATGGACACGAATCTCATCCTTAAGGCCACTGATAAAACATTATCGGAAAAAGACATCAGACATGCCCTCTGTCCGAAAATCCAAGCGCTCAAAAGCAGCTATAAAGTCTTCCATTGTTCCAGATTGTTTCAACTTTTTCAAATGGCCTAAATGGTTGGTGTCAGTGTCAAAGCATTCATAAAGCTCTGCCACAAAGTGTGTCCAAGCAATATACCCTTGATGAGAAGTTTTTCTCCATTGCCACCATTGCCAACGTTCTTGATCTAGATGGAGAACACCATACCGAAATTTGGCCAAGTCATCTATAATGTCGTATAAAGAGAAATAATGTTCCATTTGGGTTACCCAACCAGTGGGATCTGAGCCATCAAATTTGGTCACATCCACCTGCGAAAGGCGTAGGTCACGCTGAAAGTGATGGGGCTGAAAATTATGGGAATGAGAGGAAGTTTCAGCTTCGATATGTGGAGGTGGTTCAGATAAAGGGTTATCTACAGGGATATATAGCTTGGTGCAGATCATCGAAACGACAAATTCAAGTTGGGTAGTCATGTCTTGTTTGAGTTCTTTGATTGAGGCGGCGATGGAGGACTACATGGTGGTATTGATGGCGGCAACATTGGCACTGAGTTGTTTCACTTCTTGTAGGGTCTCTGTGAAATTAGATTGCAAGGTATTGAAGCGAGCTTCCAAGTCTTGGCTACGGGTATGGGCCATGATGACGAGGGAACCGAAACAGGGCAGGTGGGGTCAAAAAGAAATTGCTGAAAAATGATATGTATGAATGTGATAAGGGTGAAGAGATAAATCCAATGGAATAGGTCTCAAATAATGGTGCAAAAATTTCCAGACTTTTTTTTTACACCTGCGGAGTTATACTCTGGTCTGAAGAATACTGCAGTGATGAAATGCCCAAATGCTTAACCAAGAAGAAATGTGTAGTGATTTGGCAACCCGAACACGGTTGTGCGACAATAGATCTTGTCTGTTTTAATTTTTTTGTTTTCGTCCACAAGGGTTAGGTATTTAAGGGTTCTACAGACAAGGGTTTGCCCTGTGCTATAGCTCTCTGATATACATGCGGGGTCCAACAATAGTACTTGGCCCAATATATCAGGGCACTAACTAAGGAGGCTAGACCGTGCCCTTAGCCGTACTACCCAACTACCCAGGTACTAGAGAGTATCTTCCCGAGTGTTGTTCTTGGTGGCACTATAACAGTTAGGCAGCCGATCGATTTATCTAAAGAGGGCTTTAGGAAATCTAGGTCGATCCGTACACAAGTGTTGTCTAATGCGCTACCACTCGAAGGGGTACCAACAATGGTTACAAGGGTGGCCAATAGGATGTACGCTTAAGTACCACTTGTATTTCCTGCGTGTATGAATCCCTCAACTACGGGTTTATGCGCGTAACAACATATCTCTGTTGCTTAAAGACGTCGGAATACGTCTCTACCCTGGAAAAAATTTAACCCACAATTTATGTCGAGGAAAGTGCTCTGATACCACTTGTAATATTCCAGATATAAAAAGTATGCATAACATAAATAAAAATGTTAGAAATGGAAGATAAACAACAAGATAACCAAAAAAACACCACAATAACACTGAAATGATATCAAAATAACACTAGAAAGAGCACTTTTATTCTGAGAGCAATGTTCACGGGCCTCTTCGAGGGGGCAACCTCCAGTCGAGCAGAGCTCTATTACAATAATATCCAAGCTAGGGTTCTCATACCCTCGACTCCTATTTATACTAAATATGTCTATCAATAGAACCCTCTAGAGGAAGATCCTTCTAGAAGTGAAAGCTTCTATTAGGTCTTCTTACATTCGACTTATTCTACTTTATTGCAAGGCCTTATTAATATTGACCTTTATTACATCGGAATACATTGTTCTACCTATGTGAGGGGTTAGGTCCCTAACAGATTTATGAAGAGACATCGTCCGCTCCCATCATACTTACCACTTTCCATCTTACTTCCCGCTCATCCATCCCTTTACACTGGTCTGGGCATTATGTTGGCCAATTATCTAAGGGTTGCACCTTACCTTATGGGAAGAAGGGGCTAAAGGCCCAAAGGGTAAAAGCAGCTGGCAAAAGACAAAATCCTAAAAAAAAAAAAAAAACCTCGAGATGCTTTGCCTAGGGATCCCCGAGAAAGCAGTAAAATGCTTCTCAACAAGAAACAGAGGGACCCATAAAAACAATAAAACAAAACCTAGTCAG
>WSFP011566022.1:0-10894 GCA_009831015.1 Picea engelmannii
GAGAACTTATGAAAACAATCTTTTTCCTATTGATTAATGCAAACAACCAATTCTTTAACCAAACCAAGAAGTAAAAAATTTCAACATGCTTCAAAATACTAGAATTGAAAAAATGGATTCCTTTTCTTTCTTCTAAAGCAAGAAAAATGATAAAGTGAAGACAAAACTGAAACCAAAAAGCACTTCTGGCCCTATTGCAGATCGCAGGGAGTCACTTGACCAAAACCTCAAAAAAGGTTGATCTAAAAAAGACTCACATATTTGTCTAAGACTCTACTACAGAAAATTCAAGAAATCCATTTGATGAAAATAAAACTATGCTATGGTCAAACCTAGGCTACCAACTGTGATCATAGAGACCAGGGAAGAGACCAAAAATACCCCTAAAAAGAATGACTTCTGACAGGTAAGAGGATGACTGCCTCTCTCTGTCAAAAGACCTCCCCAATATAGATACGCGACTGTCACCACAACAACCAGCGTATATACGCGTGTTGTCTAAAGGAAGAGCGCGTATGCACACGTGCAAAACTACTGCAGTGCGTGTATAGCTCTGTAAATGCTCAAAAAAGTGAAAAACACAATCCATCACATGCAAGGAGCACTGGTACTGAAAACCAGAGTCCCTCAGAGACAAAGAAAGTAACTTTGGCAAAGAGAATGCAAGGAAACTTTTGATCAAACAAAGCTAATATGAGGCTATTCCTATGCTATAGACTGCAACAAAAAGACTATGAACACATCCAGAAAACCCCTGAGAAGGATTACTCTTGACAGAGAAAGAGGATGACTGCCTCTAAATTTTTTTTTTCCGGACTTAAGCATGCAACTGACACTTCAACAACCCAACGGATATACGCGGGCTGTATAAAGGTAGGGCACGTTTATATGCGGGCAGGGCTTCTGCAGGTCGCGTATACCTCTGTAAATTCCTGGGATGAAAATTAAACAACCAAGCAATCATGCAGGGAGTACTGGTATGGAAGAACAAAATCCTTACAAGCTCAGACTCTTGCAAAAAACTTAGAAAAAAGGTAATAAACCAATTCTAAAATACCCAAAAAGTATCCCTAGAAAACCCTAGAGATTCCTAGTATGGTCACCATTTCTGTTGTCGGTGGGAAATCTCTCTTACAAACTAGAATTAAGGGTTTTATCATGCATGAAAAAATGACCTAAAGTCTCCTACTTTCTACCAACATCCCAATCATAAACCCCATTATTCATATGGAAATTCAAGGTTAAAGAGATCCAGTTACTGTACCTTAGTTTCCGTGTTTGATGTCGATCCCTTTAATGCTTGGTTGCTCCTTGATTGCAACTCTCCTCCCAATGTTGAATTGCATTCACAAAATACAAACAAAGAAATCCACATGCATATGATCTATAAACTAATGGGTTACAAATTCTATCAAAATATAATCAAATTTAAATATTGACAATCTCATATGGCGAGACGGGAAAAGTACTTCTTTTATTAATCTCACAAGAGTAACCTTACAACAGTGAGATCAGTCACTGCTCCTTGAATATGGTCCTGGGCTCCTCTTCAACTGTGCTCCAACTGCTTCTGTATATGCTTCTCTTCACATAATAGTTGTAAAAGGTTGGGGCAAGGGGAATACTAAATCGGGTATAATTTCTTTGCTATGATTTTCCTCCTTTCAAATGGGATCCCTACCCCTTCTTTTATAGGCTAGAATGGGCTAGGAATTTGGTCGAGTGAATGACTATGGAAGATCAGTCGGTTTAGTTAACTTACCCAAAACTGTGTGTTCCATATGCAACTTTCCATTTTTTTGTGCTTTTTAGGTATACGCGGGCTGTAGTGGGTCAGCCAGCATACACACACGTGCAATAGTGGAGCAGGGCACATATGCCTTCAAAAAAAGTGTTTTTTAAGAAGCTGTTTAGTAGTGGCTTAACAAAGAAGTCAAATGAGATGGCCTGATGCCAGGTAAGCATGTCCGATGCAATTTTGGGTTATAACAAAACCCCGTCCTTGTCAACAAAAAACAAGGCACTATTCGCGTCTGCATTGACTTTCGTGATCTCAATCATGCCTGTCCCAAAGACAACTTCCTGACGCCTTTCATCAACCAAATTATGGATGATTGTGCTAGCCACGACACCTTGTCCTTATTGGATGATTTCTCTGGCTACAATCAAATTTAGATTCATCACGCAGACTAGTACAAAACCGCATTCACTACCCCATGGGGTACTTTTGCATTTCATGTCATGACTTTTGGCCTCAAGAATGCTGGTGTGACATTCCAACAGGCCATGAAGTACATTTTCCATGATCTGGATCATATCATCCTTGCATACTTGGACAACCTCACTGATCGATCCAAGAAACACACTCAACATCTATATTACTTACGAATCATCTTTCAAAGGTTCCATTAGTACAATATCCACTTGAACCCCCTCAAGTGCATATTCTGTGTCACCGTTGGATGCCTCATTGGGTTCATCATTTCCCGACGCGGCAACATTATCGACCCCCTCAAGGTCCAAGCCATCAGAAAAATTATACCACCTCGAAATTTATGCCAACTACAAAGCCTACAAGGCAAAGATAACTTTTTACGCCACTTTGTCCCAGATTATGCTACTCGCACACACAATTTCCTTCACTTATTACATCACGATATCCCATTCCAATGGGATGAACATGCCCAAACCAATTTTGATGTTTTAAAAGTGACACTCTCCAATGCCCCTTTGATTATTCCACCTGACTATGATCGTGACTACATCCTCTACTTATCGGCCTCAACCATATCAGTAGCACGAGTTCTCCTCCAACTAGGGGATGACGACTGCGAGCATGTAATTTACTATATTAGTAAAAAAATTTTAGGGCCACCTCTAAAGTGCAGTCATGAAGAGAAACTCTCCCTTGCAGTCCAGAAACTGCGCCATTATATCCTGCTTCGCACTACCAAAGTCATGGAAGATTCCAAGCCCATGCAATACTTGCTCAATCGTCGACAAATTAATGGTAAATTTCCCCGATGGATCGTCATCCTTCAAGAGTACGACCTAAATTTTTCAATGCCCAAGAGAAAGAAATCCCTCATCCTCGTCGAAATAATCACGAAATTTCCCTCAGATACTGCTAGTTCACCCATCAATACATACTTTCCTGAAAAACACCTCGTCTACATCCCCTCGGATAATCCCTAGTACAACGATCTCCTCGTCTACCTTCAAACTTAGAAATTTGGACCCTACCTCTCCCGGGATGATCGTCGACGTATTCACCATTAGGCCCCTCGATATCTCCTTCTCAGTGTGATGCAGGAGCATCTCTCCACGTCATCCAGCCAGCTAGCCAGCCATGCCAGTGAATTCAAATCGCACGCTAAGAGAGAGGCACAACCTCATTTAAATCTGAATTCAATGTAACTTTAATGTTTAAGATGTTGAGCTGGGAAGCCATGCCTTTGTGCAGGCTGTAGATAAGATCGGCCATTAATGTTTGTATGGCTGAGATCTAGATCCGATTCTGGACTAGACAACCCATTCAATGTAATTGAATAGGGTAGGTAAGTTGGAGGGAAGAGCTCGAAGATCCCCCTCAGGTAAAAGAGATTTTGATATCTCATTTTGTAGTAGTGGTTGTAGTTGTATGAGGATATTCATGTAGAGAAGAGGAGAGAAGAGCCGAGACCTTGTTACAGGCCATGCTCATGAACACATTGTAAATTCAAGCATTTTCCATATTTAATACAAAGAGCAGTTTTTCCTGCATTATTTTGTATTATGTGGATGCCTTGGTGTGTTATTTTATATGCTGTGAATGTATGTATGTTAGGAATTTGCAGGAGTTCTTGATTTCCAGGGTTGAAGGTCTTTGAGGCTTCACACCAGGAGGGTGTGATAGAACACTGTGGGTTTTGAGAGACGTGCACAGAGGTTGCACTTCTGAGTACTGCGGGTTTAGACAAAGACGTGCTGTGGCACAAGAAATGGAATCAACAACTCAGGAGGAAGACCTCAAGGTTGTTGAACACCTTGGAGGCAAGGCTGTGTGGGAGAAGACACAGTTGCAGACAGAAGCTCTGAGGAGTTATGTAAAGCTCTGTCAGGTGGGCATTGAGTAAGTGTGCAGACATGCACAGAAGAGAAGAGAACTCTTTGAGTTCTGGAATTTGAAGAAGAATCCACTAAGGGATCTTCACGGGGTTATTGAACACCCTGAAGGCTCAGCCAAAAGTTGCTGGAGCAGAAGGACAACTAGAAGGGTGTTATATTATCCATCTGGAGGAGAAGAAAGAAAGACAAAATCCATTAGGGGTCTGAGCGTGCCATAAGCTCAGGAGAGACAACACCGTGTGTGCGTAAGACTCTGCGAAGGAGAAGAAGTCAAATAAATCCTTCAAGGATTCAGAAGAAGGGATAAGCTCATGAGGACAAGTTGTTTTACGCACGAGATCATAACTGCAAGGAGTGAAGGAGCTTCAGAATCCTTTGATGGATTCGAAGGAGGCAAATCTCAGGAGGAACAACGTTTTCATACGCGCGGCAAAGCGAAAGTCGAGGAGTTCACAGGAGGAATTAGACATAAGCCAAGGCCTTTTGAATCTTTGGAGTTTCTCCCAAGTCAGAGAAGAAAGTGTACAGAAGCTCAGGAGGAGCACAGTAGCTGTCAGATCGACCGAAGAAGAAGATCTGGACCGTCGATTTTCACGTCCAGGAAGGCACACAGGAAAAGCGTTGAGGAGAACGGATCTGGGCCGTCAGATCTAGAGAAAATTTCCCGTCAGCCATCAGATTGGATAGGAGCTGCACGAGGTTTACTATCAGGAATTCAACAATCAGCATATCGGGAGTCACGAGGACAAGAAAATCGAGACACTTCAAGTCTCAAAACGCCGGGAAGATCTGGACCATCCGTTAGCGGAGACATGTGGCGGAGATTGAGGCATCGAGAGTCGAGATATCGACATTCCCGTGGAAAAGAGATCGGGGAAGTCCATGTTGAAAACCCTGACACAAATCTGAGCCGTCCATTTGGGGAGACAGGTGTTAGAAATCCACAGAGAGTCGGTATATTGGCTATCGGGAAATCGGAGTTCCTGAGGTCGAAAGAATCGGAACATCACAAGTCTCAAAATCTTGGAGAAATCGGGACCGTCCATTAGAGGAGGACGTGTGGCAACGATCGAAGCCATCAGGGAAAGGCCCGACTGGAAGTCATCTATCGATGTTTTGGTCATCGGGATATCGAGGATCCTGGTGACAAGGTGTTTGGGCATTTCGGAATTGCGAAGTCCAAAACCCCGACAAGGAGGAAAGAGGCATTGTGGGGGCCAACTGTCAGCATAGAGGAGAGTCAGGATTTGGAGAATCGACAATCCCGTGGGCCAATGCATTTTGGCATTGGAAACCCTGAAACCCTAACGAGGGACAAGACTGAGGTCATGGGGATAACGGTCATATTGGCCAGGAGCCTAGCCAGGAGGGGTAACGCGTAAAGGGCGTGTTGGGATTTGAGGAATCGCGAGTCCTAAGGACATATGCATTTTGGAATTGAAAATCCCAAAACCCCGATGAAAAGGATATATGGCTGTGGTCATATAAGAGGTTAGTCATATGGACTAGAGGGCATAGCCAGGAGGGGCTAATACCGGGAAGAGAGCTCATCGGTGATCGGGGAATCGAGAGTACATGAAATTTTGACAGCGGAAAGGATGAAACCCCGAAAAACCCAAAATTAAGATCGGGAAAAGTCACAGGTGTGTGCAGAGGCCGTGACAGGAGGAAGAAAGGACCTGTGGACTGGGTTTTCCTCAGGGATTCCATTGGGAGTCCAAAGAGCCGCTTCGGCTCAAAAGGTGAACTTTGAACGATCCTTAAGACCGGGAGGTCAGGCGTAGAGACCCTGCGGGGTATGTAGGAGCGTCGTGCCATCACAATGACATCTTATATCACTGAAGGGTCGACACCATACTCCGTTGATGTTTGACCATCGACGAAGCTAATAGAGTTCTGAATGGTTGCCACAACAACGCTTGCGGTGGTCACATATCAGGGATGTCCACCGCCCAAAAAATCATTTGCGTGGGCTACTTATTGCCCACATTTTTTCACGACTGTATCCACGTTGTGAAACAGTGTGACAAATGCCAGCTTTATGCCCAGAAAGCATGAGTGCCACCCTCTCTTCTACACCCAGTCATCACTGCCGAACCCTTTTGCAAATTGGGCATTGAATTCATGAATTGCAACCCTTCATCCAACAATGGGCACAAGTACATTATCATGGTAGTTGATTACTTCACCAAGTGGGCCAAAGCCATGACCACATTCAACAACACCGCTGACACTGCAATGCATTTTTTCTTTAATCACGTCATTTCCCACTTCGGAGTACCATTACAACTGGTCTCCGATTATGGAAAACACTTTGAGAACAAACTCTTCATCTAAATTTCCTCAAATTTAGGCTTCTCTCACGAGTTCGCCTCCACTTACTACCCTTAGTCCAATGGACAAGTAGAGGCGGTCAACAAGGTCCTTAAAACCATGTTGCAGTGTACTATCAAAAAACATAAGACCAACTGACACCATATGTTGTTTTCAGTGCTATGGACTTATCGCATGATAGTTAAAACTGCCACTGGTTTTACACCATTCCATCTCATCCATGGGGTCGAAGCCACTCTCCCCATCGAGTGCGAAATTCCCACTTTATGCACCACCATTGAGCTTTTACCTAACACTGCTTCAATGGAGCAACACTTGCTGCACTTAGAGTGACTTGATGAATACCATTGATCTTCATTACAAAACAATGAGGCAGCAAAAAAAAGGTCAAAGGCCACCTTTGACCGCCATGTCAACCTTTGCTCATTTAACGAAGGAGACCTCATCCTTGCCTACAACATCGCTCACGATACCCTCGACCATGAAAAATTTGAGTCCTTATGGCATGGACCTTATATCATTCAACATTGCCTCACTAAAGGCGCCTACATCCTGGCCTCCCTCGAAGGCCATTCTCTCAAAGAACCCATCAATGGGTTATACCTAAAAGCATTTTACGCTTAGACATAGCCACTCTACACAAGGATTTTTCCCTTTTTACACATTTATAAAGTTTTTTAGTCTTTCCCCCCCCATGCATTATGGCTGATATACCATTTGTGTTATTGACAGATGACCCCTCCATTGGCCTACCACATCGGTTACGCTGACCAGGCTAGCCAATGGACACATAATCTTGCTTCAGTTGCTTGGGCCCTCTATTCCCCCTCACATGAACTGCTCCACTCCAAAAACATATGTTTGGGCTCAACAACCAACAACCAAGAAGAATACACAACCATAATCAACCTCCTTGCCGAGGCCAGTCACCACCATATTCGCAACCTTAGCATCCTATTAGATTCCCATCTCGTCATCCTGCAACTCAACAATGTGTATCATGTCCACGATCCCTGCCTCTTCCGAAAATACCTGCAAGTTAGACTTTTATCTCGACATTTTGATTCAATCACATTTACACATATTCCACGACAATTCAATCAAATAACAGATAATATGGCTAACCTAGTGTTAGATTGGAATTTATCACATCAAAGCATCATTACACATACATAAATTATCAAAGTCTATCACAACATATAGATTAGACATCATAAAAAGCACCATAAAACATCATCACATGTGAACTCCAAAAAGGTCCCCAAAATGTATATCCACACACACACACACACACACACACACACACACACACATATATCGATCAATGTGCCATCAATGTTTACAAAAAAAAGTACAACATGTACATCACCCATAGGCAGGTGAACCCTCTCATCCATATAGGTACAAAATAGGTGTCACACCACCCTATACAAAATGGCCTCGCAGGCCTATATAAATACAAACATCTTTACACATAAAAAGAACTCATGGTGCCTCTAGTGCATCACCACCTGGTCCTCTCTTTGGAGGAGGTGCCCCACCAGCCAGTGGTCCTCCAGTTCCTGTGGGAAGCCTCTGATTCATCGCTGACCCCGCTACCATTACTCTACGATCAAGGTTTGCAACTTCTTCGAAAGGCCCACACACTGCTCCAAGACTCCCTCATCCCGGATCTGTGTCAACATGCCCTCATGCACTCCCTATAACACCGCCTCCAATTGACCGTGAAAATCCTCTAGCACTCCTCTAGCCTTTGCTGGAGGAGCATGTGAAGGCCCTACACTAGGGTAATCATATCGACGCCTCCTACCAGCTCTATCAACATCAGCTGGGCTCTCAAGAGACTTGTCCCTCTGACACCTCTCCCCTACCCACGATAGTCTCTCAGGTCCCTGACGAGATGACACTCTAACCAACTCTACCTCTCGTCCACGTGGTCCTACATCTGCACACACAAAAAACAAATGATAGCATCAATGCCCATCCATACACAAAAACATATGCTATACGATCCAAAACACAAAACATCAAATACATCAACATACCTCGGTGGTCCCAAAACTCTCGAGGAGGTAAGACCATTTTGGGATCCCGACGATAGTCCATCCCACCATATGGGTATTGTAGGATGAATTGTGGCATCTGACGCCACACACATTATATCTCGGTCGTAAAGTAATGGTCACCCTCCCCACCCCCATGATGAACCAATATCGATGCCCACCGCATAAATCGTGGCTCCCACACACTAGGCACATCCAACAAAACTCTTGGGTGCAACACAGGCACCCTCTCCAAGAACCAAGCCACCAAGATCGACCCAAATGCAAAATCCCCTGAGTCCGTAGCTTGACACCTATTGAGCTTCCCCATCATCTTGGCATGTAGCATCAAGCCCCAAGAAAATTTCTCTCCACCCAGTGCCCTCTGCATGATCCTCAACTGACCACCACTGATCCGTTGAGTAGCTAGGGATCCATAGACCCTCACAATCATCGCTGCAATGGAACGATGCACAAGGGCATCCATCACCCCAATCCGCACCACCAATCCTGACATAAAGTCCTCCTCAGTACAATACGTATGTGTTAGGTCAGCCAACTGTCTATCCCCTGGCAACATGGAATAAATAGGTAGAGCGCTTCCCCGAAAAGGGAGCCCAGTCAAGAAATACACATCTTCTATCATAGAGAATGTGAGCTACTTTCCCTGCAAAATGAAGCACTGTAGATCAATGCTCCACATAGATATCAGAAACTGCAGCAGGTACTACTCTGCCCACAACAGTGAGCAGTGAAAGAACTTTAGCAACCCATAGACTGCCAAAGGTCCCCACACACCTGGCTCCTCATCCCTCACTACCTCCCTGAGGTGCACCCAGTTCCTCTCCCTCCAGTGGACTGACATTCTGAACTGGTCACCTGCATCCACATACACAATACTTGATCATACATGAAAAACCATAAAAAAGCCAACATCTAAAAAAAGACAAGTTTTTACACCCTTCAACTTTGCCTCATGTGTGCGACTATTTTCCCCACAGGCACGCACATGTGCACGCCTATTCTTCACACAGTTGCACATCCATGCACAACTATTGAAGACACAGGGGAGCATCCAAGCGCCCCTTTTGCACACACATGCGCACATTCATGTGCGCCTGTTCACTACACAGTTGCGCACACATGCGCAACTGCCAGAGAAACAACCATGCATGATTGTGCAGTTGTACTTTGAACAGGCACGCATCTAATGCATGCTTGTTTTCCCCATTCAGGCGCTCCTGTGCATGGCTGTCCCAATTACAACTGCGCACCCAAGCGCGAGCATCCTTCGATCGCCTGCGCATTGGGGGGCCCACCCTCACAAATTATCTCCGTACGACCATTCGTATGGCTCTGCCCAAAATAGAAATCCTAATTACTATGCAGGAGGATACGACCACTAACTTGGAGCTCGCTAATCCTGGATCGACTGGCTTGATCTCCTAGAATCTCCAATTCTCCTCTAAAACCTCTCATCCACTCACTATGGCAGTAGGTACAAATGAAGTGGCATTATGGGCCCTACAACTATATATAGGCCCTTTCTCCAAACTTCCATGCTCAATTACAGGAGCTCAACGCCTCCATTTTTCGATTCGTCTTCAGCCACAGGATCAGGATCTTGCCACATACACTGTCCCATTCCCTGGGTCACCATCCATCCTTGGCCCCGGGGGAGCATTTTTCTCACATCACGTGCAGGTACGCATGCTCATATTCACAAGTATTGAATAACTGTTATATGTTCTTTATCTTCAGATATTGTTAATGCCGAGTATTTGGTTTTCATGTGTGCATTTCCTTGGTCATCACGCATCAACGCAGCCCCTTCAGGTATATGATCGACACTGGCATGTAGTCATTCCCTCTGAATATAAATTGCATCTCCCAGTCACACCCTCTGACATTTGCCTCTAGGCTCCTCCCATATGGCTCTACAGTACTATCACCTCCATTGCATTTCAGTACTATCACCCGATAGCACTCTCACCTACATGAGTTGTCCCAATTGTAGTCCCCTTTGGCACTTTGACACTCATGTTTCTTTTACCCCCTAGGGATGGGAGTGACGATAATCTTATGCATTTTCGAGAATCAGCCACATACTCCTTATCCTCATTTTGATATCCTTCCCACATGGACTTCAATGTTCTCTCATCTCAGTTCATGTTTGACTGCACCTCTGTAGTAATATCAACCCTCCATTTCATCCACAATCAGTTTGCCCATCTGCAAATTCCCCTCCATTCATTTCCCTCATACAGAAACCCACCTATGGGGCCCCCACCCTCCACCAGTTCTCCACGCCACTTGTGCCCTCACAGGCCAAGCCATCTTGCATTGGGGCACCCATTTCTGTATCTGCACACTTATCCCAAATTATTCTTTATTCATTTGGTAATTGTACA
>WSFP011566027.1:0-10894 GCA_009831015.1 Picea engelmannii
CTGATCTCGCAAAGGTTCAACCAGATCGAGCCCCAACTCCTTATACCCTGATCTCGTTGGGGACATGCAAAGAAGGATCGAGAATGAGCAGACCGCTCTGATACCATTGATCTGGATTTATGTAGGAACACAATGAAATACAGGAATACACATAAATGCAGAGATGCAGCGGAAATAAGACTTCATTTCATTAATAACAAATGACTGAAAAATGCTTACAGACAGAATGGAAATAAACTAGCTAGGGCGTTGGTAGCTTATCTCTGAGAACAGATGTGGCTGCTACTCGCATCCGTGAGAAGATGATTACAATGAGGCTCTAGAGGCCTTTTTACAATAGACGAGAATGCCAAAAGTCATAGACATCCAAAAACCTAACCCTAGGAGATGAAGCGCCAAAAGTCATGTGGGCCTCGTTTGGGTAAGTTAGTACATCAACTTCCCGGGGTCGTAACTTTTGCATACGATCTTCGTTTTAGGTGTGTGATAGCTCGTTGGAAAGGTATAATCGAGGAGATTCATTTTGGGGGCTCAATTATTCCTTTGGCTATCATTGAGAACCTATATCTCAAAAAACCTTCATTTAGTCCCTCAAAATGGCCCCGGAAGTTAAAACCTGCTAAAAATAGTAAATTGCCAAAATTGCTAGAAAACTGTTTTGAGCCAGTCGGAAAAGGTGGGTGGCCACCGATATCCACCTGGATCAGTAGACCCAAGCTAGGGGTGAACCATGTATATACTGTGTTATGGCTTCTTTGTGCATTTTGATTATTAATTTGTGCCTTTGATGTGATTTATGCTTAGTGTTGTTATCCTTATGTATGTTAGAAGCATCTGATATAATAGCTTAGTGCTCAGTAATGTGAATAAATGCCAGATCTGATCTATTTCTTTATGATAAGTGATTAAATGTGTTGAATCTTGTTGAATACTGTGTTGCGCTATAATTAGGGTTTATATGTGTTGTAGACAAAGGTTAAGTACTAATGAATGACAATTGTTAAGTTCTTTTTTAGAGTATTGCAATCACAGATCTGTGTCCTAGCTAAGGTTGCATACATTGGAGTCCTACAACCACCCCTGCCTCTACCTGGAGTGAGACTTCATCTGCTTCGCAGGTGTTGCTGAAAGGGCCGGTAGTTAGGGTTTTGTTGGTGCGTTGTTGAAGTGTTGAACCCTGGGTCTACCCCTGTGCCAAGAATTGGTTCCATTGTCGAGACCTGAAACTATGCTTGTTGGGAACTGAGGAAAAGAAAGAAATCTCTGTGCATAGATCTGTTTCTTTAGTGTGCAGTATTCTACTTGACTGTGAATCTCTATGCTAAGAAAGGAGGCAGATCTGAAGAAAAGAGGTAAGATCAGTGAATTTTTTTTATTAAAGAGGTAAGATCTTAAAGCTTTGTGCTTTGATAAAGGTAATATAAGTGGAAATTTTTGTTTCGAAATTATTGATCTAGGTATGTTTGATAAATTTTGTCTTAGTCTGAAAATTAGGGCACAGTTAGAAGAAAGAAGATTTGATATGAATAGATCTGATAGAAATAATGAAAGATATGTTATTCCTATGCATAGAAAGAATGTTTGGACTAACAAATGGATGCAGGATCCTAGGAAGAATTTTCTACAGGTTAGTTACCATGATCTTAGTGTGCAGTACCAAAAAGGTTGGGGATCATTTAAGAGAAAGAGAGGGTTAACCCTTTGTTACAGTTGTATAAGACCATGCCATCTTGCCAAGGATTTCCCTGATAGACGACCTAGTCGTCTTGGTTATAAAGCTATGGACCATGACATTATGGATTGCCCTAGAATGATTGCTAAGGTTGAAAGAATGAATATGAGACAAGAAATCCCTAAGAAAGACCAAGAAACTGAGACCATGGCAGAACCCCAGAAAGAATCAGAGATTGTATTACTACAAATGAAGGAAACCCTGAATGACCACAAAGATATCAACTTATCAGAGATCTTCAAAGAGAAAGAGTTCATCGAAACAAGAATAGAAGACTTCGACATATACTCTGTTATGAATGAGGAAACACAAGTGAATGTCAAGACAGAAAGAACTTGGGAAATTTTAGGAAAGCCTGCTAAGAGACTTCATGGCTAAGAGAATAACACACTTACGAGAAGTACAAGAAAATCAGTCGAAGCTACTGAGGACCAGAAATTTGGCTTTCAAAGTTGAAAGAACATAAGAAGACTTGAAACACTTGTCTGCACAAGAGAGTAGAGCGCCTACCCTAGATAGAGAATAAGTATTTGCCTTGAACCCTACAAAATACCATCAATAGTATGAAGTTACTATGCCAAGAGGAGATAAGAATCAGAATGGGAAGAGGAACCCAGTAACACAGATCACAAGGAAGAAGGCTAGAAAGATAAGAAAGAAGAAATCAAAGTTGGAGAAATTACAGGAAGTTCCAGAGAAGACTTCGCAGAAGGAAGGTCTCCAGAATTCAAACTTCATCGAAATATTAGAGAAAATCAGATTGGCACTTTGCCATGGTAGAGCGATATGACCGTTGGAGGCATTATAACCATTATGTTGATGTTCTCGAACAGTTAGAACATAATTTATGATCAGAAACCTTGCCATCGGACCGTTGGGACCGCGCCATAATGAAAAAAACTACATTGATGAAGGCTTCTTGTCCGTTGGAAGGATCCATTACATCGTTGTCTACTTATCCCATCGACTGTTGCACCGAGAAAACTTTCACGAATTGTATCTGAGCCCACAAGAGAACTCATTGTTACTGTGTTGGGCTTATCGAAACCTTTCCATCCATTCTATTGCATTTAGAAATTGTTCATCAGCCTAAGATATCCAATCTTGAGTGTGCTTGTCGAACGAGCTCACCACTATGGAAAAGTCAGAAGAGGAAATTTTAATCGATCTAATGGTAGAGAGAGTGATGTCCACTGGAGTTCAAGCTTCATCGACATGAGGAGTGCAAGCCTCCCCATCGATTTCTCACGGATCCGGACCATCCTAAGTTGCAGATGAGAAAATAACTAAGCATCGAGATGACTTGGAAAACACAAAGTTAATCCATTCCATCATGCCCGACTACATCCCACCTCTGGTCGACACGGTGAATCGTGACAGTGTCCCCAGGGACTTTGAATACACCTTGGTTACTGCGTACCTCCCGAAGGGGATACACATAGGCAAGCCTCAGCTGGATAAGATAATGACACTAAACATCAGTGACTTTAACCTAGGGGATCGCAATAAATTCAACATGCTTTCTCCTCATAGGTATTTGACTAGGAAGAAGGGGAAGAAATCAAGGATAATCCCCAAACCATGGACTATGGACCTCGCACAGTCCACCATCCTGAATGTAATGAAAATACCCCATTTTGGAATGCACTAGGAGGTTAATGCGTGCGTTAAGATCCTTCTGTCGATCTTCCATGGTGGTTATTTATGGATAGAAAGGTGCATCACCGTCAATCCGGAACTAATCCATTGGATCACCAGATTGAGAATGTAGGGACCAAAGCTGCAAGAATTCTACCTAGGGAAGGTTGTAGATCACGCCCTGGCCTAGAATATTAAAGATACATACGAAAATGTGGAGAAGGGGAAGTGAGGCTACAAGGTAGCCTCCATCCAAAATGGCGTAGTGCACCTTTCTTTCCATTTGATTGCTGGTAATATAGTCCGGAAGAATAGACCCACGCAGGTCACAGGGTTTGTTGTTGAAATCGTAGGGAAATGCGTGGAGGGGCTACAAATGAATTGGGAAAAGTACTTAGTGAACCAGTTGTAGAAAGACTTTCGCGAAGCCCAGGATCAGGGATATGAGTTCCATTTTAGTTGGTTGTTGATCCTTATCACATTCATAGCTTGGGAGATGCTGGAAGGTGTGACCTTCCCTGAACTAGAACTATATAAACCCGCAGTCGCAAAGTTCACTTCGCTATGGTATTCAAGCGATATGGGAAAATAATGGCAATCAAATGCGATGTTCCACACCTAATACCTATAGTTAAATAGGGCTATTGAGGTTGTACCTCATATAACGTCGAACACCCTGCACAGGTTCAGTACATTTTTTATGTTCCATGCAAACATACATTTTATCTACATCACTGCACGTGGAGACGAACACAAAGAAGTACTACAGAGTTATTACAAACTCACAGAAGAGGACTTAGAAGAAATAACTAAGTAGTGGCCTGTAGAGATCCTTATCCATGTTGACCCTGCAGAGTTTTTCGATCCTGAACTAATAAGAATCCTGATGATCACTCGTGAAGGGCATGGTACACCTGGAACTAGCAGAAGGAAGAAGACAGAAAAAGTCCAGTAGCTAAGAAGTGCATCAGAAGAAACTTCTTCAAACTCACCTGGAGGAGGAGGTGATGATGAAGTAGATAAAGAAAAGAAAAATGGAAAATAAGATCAGCAGAAGCAAGGCAAAGTAACACCACCACAGAATCCCCCTGAAGACGCAGATCCATCTCACAAAAGAAAGGTTTCTCCCACGAAACCCACATCGCAAAAGAATTCAAAATATAGTAAGACCAAGTTGCAGACTACACTCACACTCGATGACTTCAACTTCATCATCGTGGTATTCTCAGATGCCTCATAAGATCTTTTGTAGAGAAATGAAGCTAAGTAGGAGACCATGTATGAAAAAATTGAAGCAGAACTACAAGGGGTATAGCAGGCCCTTCACTCTAGCCACGCAGTGTCCACTTCTCCACCTTTATCAGAAGAAACAGAGTTGGGATATGAGCCTACCCAACTCTGCAGACTAGTCGATGAGACTGAAGCCCACCTTTGTCGTGCATAGGAAGAAACAGAATAGGCCACAGTGGCCCTGAAGAAAGCACAAGAGGAAGTAATAGAGAAACGTAGGGTTGCATAGCAGGAGAAGGTTTCCCTCTAAGAAAAGTTTAAAGAGGAAAAGGCACATATCCAACAAGATAAAGAACAACTTCTCATGGAGCAGGTTGGAGTAAAAGAATCAGTCAGCAGAGCACTTCACTCTCTGAAGGGATTAGAGAAAAAGGAGGAAGACCCAGTGGAGCATCAAGTAGCATAGCTTGTTGAAGCCATCCAGTAGCTTCAACAGAGAATAGAATATCTAGAGCTACAAACACTACCAATTACTCCGCAGGATGTGCGAGATCAAAGAGAAGCAACTCCCCAGAGCACAGTTGAGAGGATTAGAGCATTAGCTTTAGAATGTCAACATCTTAGTAGTATAAGTGTGCAGAATTATGAGTGACTTACTAAAGACCTTGAATTGAAGACACTAGAGTCACAACTCCAGGAGGCCAGCAACAAGCAACAATAGTACAAGCACAACTGAAGCTCCTGTCAGTAGTTGAAATAATGAAAATATCTCAGGAACAATGCACTTCTCAACAACAGGTCCATACCATACATAAAAAAGTCATGAAAGTGACTCAGAGGCTCCATCCAGTCCAGGATGTAGTTTTCTAACTGTTTGAGGTGATTGAAGGACGAGGAGCAGAGATGGAACAAGTAGCCACTTCAGTTGAACAATTCTTAGAGGGACCTATGAACAAGGAAGTTCTTTAGGAGTTCACCGAGCAGGAGGCCTTGGCGCAGTAGTAGGTCGAAGTAGCTCGATCCAGACTCGATGCTTTTGAAGTAGAGATACCCATATCAAAGTGACTTGGGATGATTCACAGGTGAGTTTTGGGGGCCTATTGGCCCTTGACCAAGTCTTGGAGATCCTTGGTCAGGTTTGACCTATTTTGGGACTTCGACAAACTATCGAAGGTAGAGCACAAGTCGAAGAAGATATTGCGGAATCTCGGCCCCGTTTTAGGGATTTTTTGGTTTTGGGCTTATGTAACAGGTATAGGGATGTCGACCCATGGGTTTACCCATGTTTAGGCCCATTTTGTAATGTATAAATAGATGTATAGGCGATGTAAGAGGAGACAAGATGGGCATCTGTGTGATGATGTCCTAATTCTAAGTGATAGTTGTAAATGCTTTGTGCATACTGTGTGAGACTTGCAAGGCTAAGTGAAAGTGACCGTAAGAGATTGTGAAAAGGCCTTGTGTTGTAACCTAGCTTGGGTAAGGAGGATATGGAAAGGTGCATATAGATCTCATGTCCTATGCGGAGTAGGACCTTATGGATATGTGCATGTATATGATTGACAAGATATAATAAAGAAGATGAAGAGTTGGTGGACGTAGCCCCAGGCTAGGGGTGAACCACATATATGTCGTGTTATGGTTGCTTTGTGCATTTTAATTATTTCTTTATGCCTTTGATGTGAATTATCCTTAGTTTTGTTATCCTTATGAATGTTAGAATCATCTGGTATAATATCTTAGTGCTCATTAATGGGAATGAATGTCAGATCTGATATGTTTCTTTATGCTAAGTGCTTAAATGTGTTGAATCTTGTTGAATACTACGATGCATTGTAATTAGGATTTATCTGCGTTGTAGACAAAGGTTAAGTACTAATGAATGACATCTTCTAAGTTTTTTGTTAGAGTATTGTAATCACAGATCTGTGTCCCAACTAAGGTTGCAAACACTGGAGTCTTGCAACCACCCCTACCTCTACCTCGGGTGAGACTTCATTTGCTTCGTAGGTGTTGCCAAAAGGGTAGGTAGTTAGGGTTTTGTTGGTGCGTTGTTGAAGCGTTAAACCCTGGGTCTACCCCTGTGCCAACAATAATCTTATCCACCACTACCATGATGGAATACTCTTTCTTGGTAGTTCTGAAAAGCTTCATGATAAAATCCACTGTGACAATGTCCCATTTCCACTCAGGAATGGGTAATGTTTGTAGAAAACCAGTTGGGTGTTTGTGCTCAACCTTGACGTTTTGACATTGCAAACACCTGGAAATAAACTCAGCTACTTCTTTTTGCATACATTTCCAATAGTATTGTTTCTTGATAGATGAAATTGTCTTTTGGTAGCGTGGGTGCCCAAGATAAGGAACATTGTGGATTTATTTTAATAGCATATTTTTCAACTCCTGAGAATCTCATACATAAAATTTTCCCTTGTATGTGAGGAATTTATCCTCTTTTAACTCAAAATATTCAATTTTCTGTTGTAAAATACCTTGTTGTAGCTTTGTATTTGTTTCCACATAGTTCCGATCTAATTTTGTAGCTTCTAACATTATATATTTCAAATCATATTTGTACATGCTAATGGTTGTAGCATGCATCTCATGAACTCTCCTGTTGATTGCATTTGCCACCTTATTCTATTTACCCTTGATATGATTTATATCAAAGTCATACTCATTAAGGAATTCTAACCACCTCCTTTTCCTGGAATTTAGATTTGGTTTTCCAAATAAATATTTCAAATCATTGTGGTATGTCCTCAACTCAAGTATTATTCCCATTAAGTAGTGCCTCCACATCTTCAAGGAATGCACTATGGCTGCCAATTACACATCATGAGTAGTATAGTGCCTTTCATTCTCTTTTAATTTCCTTGATTCATAGCACAACACATGCCCATTCTGACTAAGGAATCCATCGAGCCCTTCCTTACATGCATCATTGCACACACCAAATTCTTCATTAAGATAAAAAATTATCAAAATTGGCACACTTGTCAACAAAATGCCCAAGTGTTGGAAACCCCTTTTACAATCAAAATTCCACTCAAATCTCACACCTTTATTTTTCAAGGATGGGATTCAGTGTGCAATATTTGAGAAGCCTTCAATAAACCTTTTTTAGTACCCTGCAAGTCCCATGAAATATCTCACCTATGAGACATTCCTTGGTGTTGTCCATCCTTCAATGTCTTTTATCTTCTCTCGTCCATTGTTATCCATTCCTCTAAAATGATGTGACCAAAGTAATGAATCTTTCTCTGGTAGAATGAACACTTTCTTAACTTTGCAAACAATTGATGTTCTCTCAATACTTCCAGCACCATCCTCAATTGTTTCGCATGTTTTTCTTCAAACTTAGACTAAATAAGTATGTCATCCAAAAATACAATGACAAACTCATATAAGTATTCTATGAAAATACCATTCATTAAACACATGAAGATAGTTGGTGCATTTGACATCCAAAATGGCACTACTATAAACTCATAATGGTCATACCTTTTCCTAAAGGTTGTCTTGTTGATGTCTTCCTCTTTGAGTTGTACCTAATGATAGTCTGGTATGAGGTCAGTCTTAGATAATATGTTTTCATCTTTCAACTGGTCAAAGATATCATCTATCCTTGTCAAAGGATACTTGTACTTCACTGTTACCTTATTCAGCTTCTTGAAGTCAATGTAAAGTCTCAACATTCCATCCTTTTTATTCACAAATAATACTTTGGCACCCCAAGGTGACACACTTGGTCATATATACCCCTTTAGAAGATCTTCAAGTTGCAAATGCAATTCTTTCAGTTCTGGTGTACTCATCCTATAAAGATTCTTGGATATTGGGGCTACACCAGGAATTAAGATTATAGAGAAATCAATATCTCTCTTGGGTGGCAACCCTAATATTTCTCTAAATACATCTTTAAACTCCCTTAGAACTACACAATCTTCAATATTTGACACTTTATCCTTGGGTGACTCCTCCATCTGGCTGCAAATAGTTGGCATCCTTTCTTGAAGCTTTTCTTCATCACAAGGTTGAAACTTCCCTGATAGTTACTACCCTGAGAATACCTTGAACTATCCTAAAGTCCCCTTTCTCATCCAAGAAAGTAAATTCTTTATTGTAATAGTCTAATACAACATTATTCATGTCCAACCAATCCATACCAATTAGGAAATAATATGATCCTAAAGTTATAACATTCAAATTTTCTTTTGTGATCACTCCATTCATGTCCATTGGACATGCCTTAACCATCACATTAATTTTCATTTTTTCTCATGTAGCTAGTTGTACCAACCAAGGTTTCCCAAGATTGCGTTTTGGCAACTAAAATCTCTCCACCATATTAAGATCTATATAACTAGTAGTATCTCTCAAATCAATTAAAATAGAAATGGGTTGGTTGTTGATCTTACCTTCCACTTCAATCATCTGTGATTGAAACTCAACTTGATTGTTATTCAATGTTGCATAGATCCTAGGTACATTTCTACTCATGCCCTCCAATGTATCAGTTTGTTGTACATTGTGAACATTCCTCACTTTTTCACCTCTATGAGGAAAATATTTGTACATATGATCTCCCTCACAACCCGAACACTTCATTGGTTCTTTCTGTTGGGTATTTGTTATATTCTTTGCATGTGTGTGTGTGGGCATGTCAGATTCGACAACTGCATCTGACGATCCCAACTTTCTTCACTCTTTTTTTCGTGTGCACCGGGAGATTTCTAGGGGGGTCCCAAGGGGGGATAGGTATGGCCCCACTGGTTATGCACATCATTCAGGGTAGCGCCCCAAAATTCTTTTTGTGCCTTTTTTTTTCTATTTTTAGCGGTTTTCTAAATTAATCTCAGATTAAGGGATTAGGGTTTTGGTAACTACGGAATACCTAAAATAATGTATATATTGTATTGTGAATGGTGAAAATAATACAATGAAGAGTTGATGGTTTTCTCCCGGTTAAGGGTTTCCGATGTAAATCTTTGTGTACTATCTGTATGAGCCATTGATTAATTTATGTTTTGCTTAAGAATCTATATGCATTTCTTTAATTCACAGGTTTAAAACTTACATGTGGTATTAGAGCTCATTTTTGGATTCAGAGGGACACCTTTGTTCTTGAGGGTTTGGCTCGGTCTTGATAGATCAAGTTTATCTTGGGTTTGTGATAAACCTAGGTTTAGTGGGATCTTTTGTAGTGGAGATTCAAGTGTAGAAAGAGGAATAGCGATCTCTTCTAGAATCGAGATAGAAAAGTTCAACGGTAAAAAGTTTGAGCTATGGATGATCAAGATGGAGGACCTTCTTGTAGACAAAGAACAATGGATCGTTGTGGATCCTGGTACACAGCCTACTAGTACACAGCCTACTGGCACATAGTCGACTGGTACACAACCTACTAGTACACAAACTACTAGTACACCACCTACTGGTATGTCGAAGGAAGATTGGGAGAAATTGGATAGAAGAGAAAGGATTAATATTCGAATATGCCTGGAAGATTCGGTGTTGTTGAATGTCTTAGGAAAATCTACATCCAAGGAACTATGGGATAAGTTAGGGAATCTGTATCAATCAAATTCCATGGTAAACAAGTTGTTTCTTAGAAAGAATTTGTATCATCTTAGGATGGAAGATGGATATTCTATGACATAACATCTAAATGCCTTTAATAGTCTGGTAAGTCAAATTGTCTCTGTTAATATTATGATTGCAGAAGAAGATAAGTGTATTTCTTTGTTATGTTCTTTTCTGGACTCTTGGGATAATTTGGTTGTAGAAATTGGTAGTACCACTCAATCTACATTGAAGTATGAGGATGTAGTTGCATCATTGTTATCTGAAGAGATGAGGCGAAAAAGCATGGATGTTCATAGCACAGATGATTTATTTGTAAGAGGTCATACCCAAGACAGGAATCCTGGTAAGTCTTTGGGGGGGAGAGATATAAATCTACAGGTAGATCTAAGTCTCCAGGAAAATATTTGAGGAAATGTTGGAAGGGTGGTAAAAATAGGGCATTATAAGAAAGATTGCAAGTCTAAGAAGGTTGATAAACCAAAGGGATCTGATAGTACCTCTTCCACAGAGGAGAAAACCTCCACTAAAGAAGGAAGTCATGTTTACCTGGCATCTATAGGTACACATGCAGACCGTGATGTATGGTTGATCGACTTAGGTGCATCATACCATATGACTCCTCACAGGGAGTGGTTTTGTGAATATGAAAAATACTATGGTGGTGATGTATTCCTAGGAGATGACTCGACAACCAAAATCATGGGA
>WSFP011566028.1:0-10894 GCA_009831015.1 Picea engelmannii
ACCACTACCTAAAAAAGTATGGTCGGCATTAAAAGCCTTACAATCATTCAATTCGATTTTCAATTTTTTAAAATGAGAGGGTTGCGCCTCTCTTCCCCTTTGAATACACACTGATGTGTTTCTTTACTATGCGTTGCTGAGTTGGAGTGATGCTCCTACATCAGGGGGCAGTCAAAGTAGGAGTTTCGTTGGCCACAGTCTATTGAATCGATAACTGATGTAACTAGTTAGTCAATTGATCTGTGGGACTGCTTTGTGTTGAGCCTACTATGTCGTCAGCGTGAGGCCCGAACTTCTATTTGGTCTTGTCTAAAGTTGATCGTGGTGCGTCCGGAAGGATATCGTATAGCATACCAGATTGAGAGTAAATCAACTCTAGTTTTTTGGCTCTCATGATAGCCTCTTCTTATGAAAAAACCTCAGATGTCGCAACGTCTTTGGATACACAAGGAACCAAGGACTTTCGGAACCACTCAAACAAGAATGTTGGAGGGACCTTCACTTTGATCAAGCTCTTTCATCAATGCCATTCTCAAATGTGATCCAAGATATGGATGGATGTTTTTTGCTCGAAGTTGACCAGAAAATCAGTGTCGACATAGTATCTTACCGGTAACTGGAAATGGTTTACTAAAACCATAGCTAGGTCATTAAAGTAAGCATACTTCAAGATATCGAGTTCGATATACCATTTTTCAAACAAATGAAATTGAATGGAGTCATCCTTCAACGAGTTGGATTAGCACCATAAATGAAATTTCGTAACTATTGACGATAAAAATCACAACGAGTATTTCTCCTACAAAGTAGTGCTAAAAGCCTATTATTTATAAGATAATGATTTATATAATACTAGTAGGTAGGACCCCCTTGTATATTGGAGGATCAAATATAGTCTTGTTACACATTTTATGTTGTTGTTCAATGATGCTTACAAGGTTCTACATGATTGATGGTGAAATATTAGTTTTATTTGCGACATAATGGCAGATGGATAATGCATGTTATGTGTGGGTTTCATTACTCTAAGTTCCAAATTCCATGTATGAATGGATTGTATTCATTTTTATTACAATGCTATTGGCACAATGATTTATTACATGTTACACCTGCACAAGACACATGTTAGTCAGAACAAGAGATAAAAGCAATATGGAATAAATCTAAGAAAGGAAACTATGCTATTCTATGCTATGCTATGTGAAAATGAAATTAAAAGGATTATTGTTAGTCCTAAATAGAAATGTTAGTGGTTATACGATTATTATTGAGTTATCCTTGGTGCACTTGATATATGTTATGGTATGTTTTGGCAATGGTTAATATGATATCGGGTTGCGCATTTGGCAAGCAATGTATGTTAGTTTTGATGCATGGATTAATTGAATGGATTAATGGTTGGTTGTTGTCATGTACTACGTAATTGAATGAAGGGAGGATGGAAGCAATGTGCATTAAATGCACGTCACTCCATACCTCTCCCACTGGTCATCACCCTAGCTTTGTTATTTTTCATTTGATTTTTGTTGTGGTTAAGATCTGATATTCATGCAAGGAAGAAACTACTCGACCAAGATTGCATTTTTAAAGCCATTTGGTTACAGTTATGTTTGTTTTCACCCATCCATAAACTCTCTATGTTTATGAAATAAATATTGGCTCGATGATGTATTGGTCATTTTTTTTATTGAGGCTAGCAACTATGTAAACTCGTGGTGTTTCTCTGGGATGGTTGTTTGTGTGTTATTCATTGCAAATGGAAAATTTGATGGTTGAAGTCACGATTTCATTAACTGTCATGTGTGGTGGAAGCCATGAAGGCTATCTATTGTCTCTATGGGTTTTTGTTGGAGGGTTTCATTCCTTCTGGACTTGTTGGTCGTCCCCTCATAGTCTTTGTAACCACACCCGATTGTATTTGTTGTTATGGGGTTGCTGTGTAATTTTTTAACCACCTTTGGGGCACTGCATATCGTTCTCCACCTGGTCGTGGGTTCATTTTATGTTATTGGTGTATGCACAGTTGGTTATGGTGGTTATTATGCCAAGAGGCTTGTTTTAGGGTTGATTTATATTACCTGATATTTTCATTTATATAAGCATTATTTGGCTTTTGGGGAAAATCACGGGGGTTATGCCCTACGTGTTCTCGGTGTTTTTGACTGGACAGTAAGGAACCTCTACTCCTCTGTTCATAGTCTCTCCTACCTGGGGTCAAAATTTCACCCTAGCATATGAGTTAAGGGTTATAATGTGTATAGTTCCACCTTTCTTGTCTCAAAGGATTCTCACCTACTGTCGACAAGGTTGACCTCCAGTCTCACTGTGTTGGTTCCACTGAGTGAACCCTTGATTATTCAGAGCTCGATTTTGATCAACTGAACTAGTTATACCCTGTCAGGTATTTTGTGACTGTCATGAGTTGGTGGAATAACATTGACAGTGGTTTTGATTATTGGTATATAGTCACTGCATTATTTATTATGACAGTTGATTCAATAGCTCAACATGGTTTAATTGGTTGATTTGAGAAGTGGTAAATGGGCATATAGTCACTGACTCCTTTTGTTATAACAGTTGGATTGATAACTCAACATTGTTTTATGTTTTGATCATGAGTAATTGGATACGTGCAGTCACAAAAATACTTCTTTGTGTTATGCATTGGTCTGTGTGTCTCCTACAACATGGTGACGTAGACCCCCTACCCCAAGGGTCTGGCTGACCTCCCGGTCACGGATCTCATGTTCTCCTTGAGCCGAAGAGACTCTCAGGTCCTTTCTGGAACCCTCACAACAAAAACCCATGGGCCTTCAACAGAACCCTGTCTGCACAAAGAGGTGCTAGGCATGGGTCCTCTCCCAATAAGACCGCACGATATGACTGCGAGCCCAACTCTATCGACACTTCGCACTTTGCAGGTTTGGGGATGTTGATGTGAAGCAACTCAAAACCTCCAACTTCAAAACCTCGAAACCTGATTAGGGCCTAGAAAAGGATATCCCCCCATTCAACACAGTTGATGTGACCCTCCACTGAGAACTAAGTCCCAACCTTTAATTTCTCCCAAGATTTCGTAATTCAGGAAATCTACGAACAATGCTTCTCCTTTCCTTTCAAAACTACGACTCCTGAATATCAATGACCCAGATCCAACGGTCCAGATCTACCACAAACCTATGACCTTGGATTCTTGTCAGCATTCTCCTTTTCAGGGATTCGAAAATGATGTGGCACCTTTCCTTCGGTGACAAATTTCCCGAACCGTACGCGCCTTGATCAACAGTTCATAGATCACATTAATCGACGACTCAGATATCCTGTGAGTATTACACACCGGATGAAACTTCTCTTAACCTCCTCACAAATTATCACGATCTGAATGCTCTTGTGATTTTGGCACTCTCCCTTGGAAGTTCTCCACCGTTCCTTCGAGTTCAAATGAACCTCCAATAATTCTTCCAGACGTCAACCCGTCTTCACTTACAACTTTGCGCGACTTTGATCATTGCCTCCCTTCGAGCTATTTGAAGGCTCTAACCCTCTCGAGATTAGGTTTCTTTGTTAGCTTCCAAATTCAAAGAATCCCCGTGCACACACTTAGCACGAATCTACGATAACCTCCAGTTATCAATGATGTTAACTCTGTGCGCTCCTCGCAATAGATATTCTCCAACCACTCTATGGGATTGAAGAATTTCAATTCCTCCCTCAGCCTATGCATTCCTTGCACGACTCTGTGCCTCAGCCACACCTCTGTTGATATAAGCCAACATTACCCCTCCTGAGATTTCTGAGATAAAAATCAAAACTCTGTCACACACTCTATGCGGACCTTTCACTACACTACTTGCAGGAATTCTCAGGAAGAGAAACAATTGAAACTTATACTTATACTCTCACAGACTTCATTTATTCACCATGAAATCAAAATCATACACATAACATTGAAACAAATGCATAACAAATAAATATAAGCAAACTGTAACATACCATTCAAAATATGCAAACAATATTCATCACAACACACAAAACTTGGATCCAAGCTTCTTTATATTAATCCAAAGGCTTCTATACATAAGTTCTGAAAGCTATCTTCTTATACAATGTTCCATCTCAGGATTTCCTTCTTTGCTCTCCTTCTCTACAATTCTACTGCTCTCTACTCCCTACTCTCATCTAAAGAGAATTATTCCCTTACAATACAAATGAGTGTGCCTTTATGATTTTCCATCCTACAATCCTAAACTATCTTATTAGAATTAAGACCTATCTACTTTACATTCAATACACTTAAATGCCTCTAGATTCGACAGACGAGAGCAATGCTCAAGGTCTGTTTTACATTCGTCAAGATATAAATGAAAATTCATCCCCCCAGATGTTACATTAATGTTTTATCATTTAAATTCAAAACATTTTCAAAATGTGCGCTGGTGCATTTCTAGCTGTCTCCTGCCTTTGCGTTTGCTTTGTTGGCGTGCTTACGATGCTACTACATCATACTCCCTTGGCTGAAAATTTTCATGAAATCATGTTCATGAGCTCCTATACCATTTGTCCATGTCTTTGGATATCTGCTTCTCTTTCCCAACTAGCATCTTCAATTGGGTGTCCTTTCCACTTTACCAAGTTTTCAAAATAGGTTTTCCTCCTGGTCTTTTTACCAACTTGCTGATCAAAAATCTTTTCCATCTTTGGCCTTTCAGCTACAGGCATCTATTTAACCCATTGGACTTCCTACTGATCCTATGAACCCTCTGCTCTGTAAGGATACATATATGGTATATTGAATATGGGCGATATTCCTACCCCATCTGGTAATTCAATTTCGTAAGCATTCGCCTCAAAATTTCAAAAAATATTACATGGCCCAATTTTCTTCATCTTTAGCTTATTGTATGTTCCCCTTGGGAACATTTCCTTTATGAGATGTGATAAAAACAAATCACCCACTTCAAATTGAAGTTATCTCCTGTGTTGATCTACTCCATGCTTATATTCCTGGCTAGAGTTCTGCAATCGCTCCCTGATTTTACTGTGGAGCTCCTGCATTCCTGCTGCAAAATATTCAACACTATCACTTTGGAATTCATTCTGCTCTAAGTCCTTCAACTCAGAAAATCCTCTTGGTTTCATTCCATACATATCTGGAATGGGAGTTGTCCTTTGATCATATTGGGTGAGTCATTATATGAAAATTCCACCTGTGGAAAAATCTTATCCCACTGACTATGATGTTTAGCTACTAAAATCCTCAATAAGTCCCCTAAACTCCTATTTACCACCTTAGTATGGCCATCCGTTTGAGGATGATATGTTGAGATAAAATATAAATTCATCCCCAAATTCTTCCATAGGTTCCTCAAGAAATGACCAACAAATTTGGTATCCCAATCTGAAACAATACTCTTGGGTAAGCCATGAAGTCTAACAACTTCTTTGAAAAACAAATTTGCAATGTGAGTTGCATCATTGGTTTTATGACATGGTATGAAATGTGCCATTTTAGAAAATCTATCGACTACCACGAAGATGGATTCACAACCCCTCTGTGTCCTCGGCAATCCCAACACAAAATCCATGCTTATCGCATCCCACAACCTCTCTGATATTGGAAATGGTTGATACAACCCTGTATTTTGTCTTTTCCCCTTTGCATGCTGGAAAATCTTGCACCTGTTCACAAATTTCTTGACATTTGTTCTCATCCTTGGCCAATATTATGAGCCATTTAGTTGCACAAAAGTCTTATCATGGTTGAAATGTCTAGCCAATCTCCCACTATGTTTTTCCTTCAAGAGGTTCTCTCTCATAGATCATTTCGTTATACACAACTGGTTTCCCCTGAACAATAGTCCATCCTGAATCAAGTATTTATTCCATTGGCTTCTATCTCTAAGAACTGGATTCTCACATGCTTCATAGGCTTATTTAAAATCTGCATCATCTCTGTACATCTCCTTGAGATTGTGAAAACCTAAAGTTTTCACTCTGAACTCCTGCAGAATCAAACATTTCCTGCTCAATGCATCAACAACCTTGTTAGAAGTTCTATAAATATGATTTATAACAAAAGTAAAATTTTGCATATATTCAACCCATTTTGCATGCTTCTGGTTCAATTTATCTAGTCTAGTTATTAATTGTTAAGCATGGTTATCACTATACAAGACAAACTCCTTTGGAACCAAGTAATGCCTCCATTTCCTCAATGCTTGTATGACTGCATAAAATTCCTTGCCATACGTGGAATATTTTATTTTGGTCTCATTCAACTTCTCATTGGAGTATGCAATTGGCCTATTATCTTGACTCAAGACTGCCCCAATCGCAAATCCACTTGCATCACATCTCACTTGAAATGTCTTACTAAAATTTGGCAGAACCAGAACTGGTTGTTCAATTATCTTAGCTTTCAACAACTTGAAACTCTTCTCTACTTCCTCTGTCCAATGAAAATATTTGTGTATTTTCTTGAATGTGTCCATCATTTGTGCACATATTGATCCAGATGGATATCAGTGGCTACCCACCTTTTCCAACTAGCTCAAAACAGTTTTATGACATTTTTAGCAGTTTTAACTTCCGGGGCCATTTTGAGGGCCTAAATGAAGGTTTTTCGGCATTGAGATCCTCAATGATATTTGAAGGCATCATTGAGCCCCAAAAATGAATCTCCTTGAAGATACCTTTCTAACGGGCTATCACACGCCTAAAATGGAGATCGTATGCAAAAGTTACGACCCCGGGAAGTTGATGTACTAACTTAACCAAACAGGGCCCACATGAATTTTGGTGCTTCATCTCCTAGGGTTAGGTTTTTGGATGTCTATGGTTTTTGGCATTCTTGATTATTGTAAAAATGCCTTCAGATCTTCATTGTAACCTTCTACTTGCGAATGTGCATTGTCGTCACATCTCTTCTTAGAGATAAGCCGCCACCATTCCAACAAGCTTGTTTCCGCTACATTTTACAGTTTCAACTTATTTCGTTATTGAATATAAAACTAGTTTTATTGTATCTCTGTTATTTTGTGTTAAGCACTTGTTAATAATCTGTATTCATTTCATTCTTCTCATAAAATCCAGATCAGTGGTATCAGAGCGGTCTACTCCTTGTCGTCTTAATGCAAGTCCCCAACGAGGTCGGAGTACAAAGAGTTGGGTCTCGAGCTTGTTTCTCTTGAGGACAGAATCTCTTGCACGCCCAAGAGACCTCCCATGGCAGGAGAAAATAAGGATGACGAGACAAGAGATCCTTTCAAATTGTTGATTGAGGAAGACCTCACGCAACAGAGGAACGAGATGATGGATAGTTTCACGCAAATCCTCCAGCGACTACCAATAGGCGATGCATCTTCTTCGAATGGAGGTGCCGCCCCCTTTCAAGGTAAAAATAAACTTTAATATTCCTATATTTGAAGTTCATATAGACGCATATGTTGTAGACAAGTGGTTGAATCTACTAGAAGGGTATTTTTCTGTTCATAAATTTTCAAATAGAGAAAATATTACTTTTTCACTCCTCAAAGCCATTACCCATGTCAAAGATTGGTGGGAAACTTTCCGTGAGAAAAAGGAAACAGAGGAAACCTCATTATTTTCAGTCACAACCACATGGGATTAAAGAGACTAAGTAGTGCCATATTTCACAAATACCTTCCATACCTTGCGCACCAAGTTGGGTATCAAAGATTCAGAGCGACATCTGGTGCTCAAGTATCGCGGTGCTATGCATAGATACATCCAGACCAAGATGGAATTTCTGGACATCTCATCATTGGGCATGGCCTACTGATATGTCATCAAAATCGAGCAAAAGCTCAAACAAAAGATGCAACAATTTGGGCTTGGGAACCCCTCACAACAAAATCCAGGAAAGGGTGGCCCCAACCCACCGAACAATGGACAGAGAAAAGATGGACAGTATCAGGACAACCAGTACAAGCTGCAAGCAAAGAAGGACACCAGAAAGACAAAGAAAGATATTGGGAAGTGGTGGGACTTCCATAAGAGCCCTTGGCATAACACTGTTGACTGCCGCTCAAAGTAGTCATTGGTGGCCGAAGTGAAAGCCTCTAAATCAGATGCATATTCTAACTCCAAGACAGAACCAGAAAGGAGAAGATAGATCATTGACATGGAACCCAGTGCCACCATTGCTACCACCAAGCTCCAGCCTGGTGAACCAGATGATCCAGAAGAAGGAGAGCACCTCTTCCATTCACAGATGTGGGTAAACGACACCCCACTACACTTCATCGTTGATAGCGGTAGCCAGAAGAACCTCATCTCAGCAGAGGTCATCAAGCAGCTGGCCTAGCCAACAACGCCGCACCACAACCCTACACCATTGGATGGATCTGCCAAGGAAGCGATATCTGCGTCAGCCAACAGTGTCGACTGTCATACGACATCAAGCCCTTCAAATACGAGGTATTGTGTGATGTTTCTCCTCTCGAAGTTTGTGATTTTCTTTTGGGCCAAACTTATTTATGGAAATGTCATGTTGTATATGAGTCTAGGCCTCGTAGTGTTATTATTACTTTGAACAGAAAGTTGTACAGGATACATGAGGCAGTCCCACCTAGTGCTATTTCCTTGATCTATGCTAAGCAATGTAGGAAGATCGTCTCTAAGATGGGGAAGTTTGTCTTCTTCATGATTCACTCGCAAAATAAGTGAAAGATCACAACCACATCCAAAGTCTCTGCGACCGACCTCTCCACACAACAGAAGCAAGTAGATAAGGTCGTGGAAGAATAATCAAATATCTTCTCCTCACCTACAGGGGTACCTCTACACTTCCAGGTCAAGCACTCCATCGATCTGACCCCTGACACACCGCTACCCAATGGGCCAGTCTATCATCACTCTTTGTTAGAGAATGAGGAGATCAAGTGACAGATCCAAGAACTGCTCCACAAGGGGCACATCTTCCCCAACTCATCACCTTGCGGGAGCCCAATCATGATGGTACAAAATAAATATGGAACCTGGTGAACTTGTATTGATTACCGAGCTCTGAATAAAATCACTATCAAAAATCGGTACCCGATTCCTCGAATTGATGACCTCCTTGATCAACTCACGGGGGACAAATACTTCAGTAAGATTGATCTGAAGTCTGGCTACCACTAGATCCCAATAGAACAGATAGATGTATGGAAGACCACCTTCAAGCCAAAGGAAGGAATTTTTGAATGGTTGGTCATGCCCTTTGGTTTGACAAATGCTCCAGCCACTTTCATGAGGATGATGGATGATATCCTATGACCATTCACCAATACTTTTGTAGTGGTGTATCTGGATGACATTCTAATTTACAACAAGACTTGGGTCGAACACTTGCAACATATTCAACAAGTTATGCACACCCTGCGGCAGCACAAGCTATACGCCAACCTGGAAAAATTCTCCTTTGGCATGGGCAGGGTCCATTACCTAGGCTACATCATTGATTAGCATGGCGTACATGTGGATCTAGCCAAGATCCAAATCATCCGTGACTGGCCAGCCCCAACAACACTCACTGAGCTTTGGAGCTTCTTGGGACTTGCTAATTTCTAACGTAGGTTTGTGTTGGGTTTCTCCCATATTGCATGGGCTCTCATCCAAATAAACAGGGGTAGTGGTAAGGCAAAATTTGCGTGGGGCCAGTCCCAACAACAAGCGTTTGATGATTTGAAGAAACGCTTGTGCTCAGTCCTAGTAATTTCACTACCAAACCTGCAACATCCCTTTGAGATCGAGTCAGATGCTTCAGAATATGTTGTGGGTGCCATTCTCACTCAGCACGACCACCTCGTGGCCTATCATAGTGAGACACTGTGAGATACTATCTATAAGTACCCTAATTACGACAAAGAAATATACTCCATTGTGCAAGCATGCCATCAGTGGAGACATTACATTCTTGGAAAGGAGACAATCATCCACACTGATCATAAGCCACTGCAGTTCATGCAGACATGGGAAAAATTGTTGAATGACCACCATCAAAAGTGGTCCACATACTTGTAGCAATTCCACCTCAACATCAAGTATAAAACAGGAAGCACCAATCACATCATTGATTGCCTCAACAGACTTCCATTTGCGGCACTCACCACGGTGCTAGACTGTTGTGGCCATGAGACATATGGATGGACCCAAATCTATGAGACAGACCCTGACTTCGCCACCACCTACCAAATGTTGGGTGCAAATGTAGTTGTCGATAATTTCCATCTTCAGGATGGGTTGTTGTGCCATCTGGGCCATATCTGTGTTCCATCAAGTGAGTGAGCGAAGATGATCTGGGAATCCCACTACAGTCGGGTGGTAGGACACTTCAGCGTCGAAAAGATAGTGGTGATGCTACAAAAACATTTCTACTAGCCAAAAATTCGATAGGAGGTCGGAAAGTATATCAGGTACTGCACTGCCTGGGCTATTTCCAAACCAACCACTAAGAAATAAGGCCTGTACACCCCTCTTCCTACTCCTAACAGGCCATGGGAATCCATCTCAATGGACTACATGTCGGGCCTCCCATCCACTAAGCGGGGAAATGACTGTGTTTTTGTGGTTGTTGATCGCTTTTCTAAGATGGCGATTCTGGTTGCCTACAAGAAGAGCATCACAGCATAGGCCATTGCCAAGCTCTTCTTTGAACGAGTCTGGGTACATTTTGGAATCCCACAAACCATTGTCTCATATCGAGATAGTTGATTTCTCAGCACATTCTGGTTGAGCCTCTGGTCACTGCTGGACACCAAGCTCACCAAATCTATGGCCTTCCACCCCCAGACAGATGGCCAAACTGAGGTTGTAAATTGAATGATTGTGCATATCCTTTGCATGTATAATTCAAAGAACCCTCACACATGGGATGAGAGCCTTCCCTATG
>ML910577.1:0-10894 GCA_009831015.1 Picea engelmannii
CAGGTTGTATTCTTTTCTTTCAATTAATATAATACATGAATATGTCCCTTTCCCATAATGATGATATCATCTTATTACATGATTCCTTGATCACATGTATAGTCTAGAGTTTTGAATATATTAATGTCTTTGTTGTGATTGGATGACGCAAGAGCATCGTAACAGAGCGAGGATCAACAGAGATAAGGAGAGCTTTCATAAAGTAAGTACATCATCCTTCTTCTCTTGTCCATTCAATACTTTAGAACTAGGGAAAGAGTAGTATTCTGTCACAGTTTGTTCCAGATCCAGGTGGATCTGGGGAGATTGGTCTGTGTCCGCACTCACGAATTTATCCTTGAACATGCGCACAGATGAACTGTGCAATTCAGTGCATGAATGCACAAATCTATGACTGGAGTACCACCTTACTAGAGAGTATGAAGAGGCAATTGACCGATTGTCGTCAGCGCAGACACATGAACTTCAGGTTCGGGACTATTCTCTGCTCATTCTTCTTTGAGAGAGTTCCATGTTTTAGTCCTCGGATGTCGGTACGAGGACATCTGGAGACATTCCTGGCAGTGTGTAGATGGGCAGCATTACTGCCGCGACAGGGTGGCGGAAGGACCGTGGAGGTCTTCGACGATGACTTCTTTGCTTGGTTGTCACGACAGATCCTTGCCATCGAGGACTACCCATACGCGGGGATTGACTTCTCCAGAGATCCAGCGATGCTGGTGCCTCCTGGTGAGGAGCGAGGGGAGATGGGTAAGTCTCCACATGTACTGTGTTTTTGTTTGCATATGTAATTTTTATGTCTTTTTATATATATCATGTTTTTGAAATAACAGAGTTTCTGATGGGTGACCATTGTGTTGCATGCAGATGTGGGACCTGTGTGGCCTGCCAACTTTGCACGGAATAGGCGCCATCCATGGCCAGAGGCCGTAGCTGCCGCCGCCAGGGGAGCAGCAGCAGGGGGGAACCCTCCAGGAGAGGCTGAGAGGGCCCTTGGGCAGATTGACCGAAACTTTACTGAGCTCACCCGCACTGTTCCGATGATAGAGATAGAGGACCTGCCACCTTCCATGCAGACTCATATGGTGGGGTTACCTCGGACATGGGTCCGACTGTTTAGGCGTTTAGGTCGAGTTGTACATGATTATAACAGGGCCCATAGGCCCTGAACAACTTCTTGTAGACTTTTATGTGCCTCGAGCACTGACATGTATTATATTTTTTGAGGGCATAAACCCCAGTGACTCATTGTGGTTCCCATTTTTTGAGGTGTTTGCGCCCATCTATGTACTCTGAGATGTTATCATGTTTATATATGATTTTTATTTCTTTTTTGTGTCTTTATGGATTATGTGTACAAAAATATTTTACATGTGTATGATCATGATCTTCTTATATGTGAGCAAGATGCCAATCTAAAATGTGATTAGCTAGAGTATCTGTGATTTGATTTAGACTTCTAGGAACATGAAAATATGTAATATAATCAAAGTTGCATTCCAAGAGAAGTACCCTAAGGAATCTTCGGTGTAGAGTAGGATCGTGCACACGGTATATTCTATTTAGCTGCGACACAACCAGTTGAGCGTCTAGATAGACCCGGAGATGGGAGATACCCGATGAAAAAGCGTCACGAAGCAATTCCATAACTGCGCTATACTCGGCAACATTGTTTGTGGTGTCACCTAAGCATACCCCTCCGGAAGATAACAACTGACCCTGTGGTGTAAAGATTACCCAAGCTGTGGAGGCAAGCCTCCGTGTGTGTCGACTAGCCCCGTCCGCATACCCAATGAACACCTCGGACTCACTTGACATCTGCCATAGTGACGAAAGAAAACATTAATGACACGTCCATGACACGTTTTTCAAAAGAAACGAAAGAAAGTAATAGCACAAAGACTATACATATGTTACAAAAAGTTACCCACAGTGACCCTATGGGTAGTACTTCTTGAGGTAGAGCCCATTTCTAGGCTCCGCCAAAGCATTTCCTTCAAAATCGACCAGACGATAAGCACCCTTTTTTAACACCTCCTTAACAATGAAGGGTCCGAACCACATGGGTTTAAACTTTCCTGCCCCCAGGGGGTCCTTATCTTGGTCGTAAACCAGGACAAGGTCGCCCTCAGAGAAAACCCAAGGACGAACGAACCTATCATATTGACACTTAACCTTATTTTTATGAGCTTCGTTGGCCAATGCCGCATCACGACGTTGTTCATCAAGTTGCTCAAGGTGTACTAACTGTTCTTCAAGCGGAGAAGTGTCTGGCAGTAACTGTACTACCAATTTCAGAGATGGAATTTCACATTCAATGGGCAAGACTGCCTCCAACCCGTAAATGAGTTGGAAAGGTGAGAAGTCGGTTGCAGTCTTAACTGATGTTCGGTAAGACCATAATGCCGAATATAACATCAAATGCCAGTTTGTCTTGGCTGAGTTGATGGTTCACTATAGCATTGTCTTAAGCGTTTTGTTAATAGCTTCCACTTGCCCATTGGCTTGGGGATAGTAAGGTGACGAATGTTCTTGCCGTAGCCCAAGATTTGATGTTAACTCGGACATCATTTGATTCTGAAAGTGGCTGCCATGGTCAGTGACAATCTCTCTCGGGACGTCGAACCGTGCTATAATCTGGTTAAATAAGAAGAGAGTTGCAGTCTCTCCATCATCTTTGAACGTCGGCATGGCTTCGACCCACTTGGTGAAGTAGTCAACAACCATAATGATATAGCGGTTCCCCCTGGCTGACGGGGGGTTGCAAGTAGTGTAATCAATCCCCCACTTGGTGAAGGGACCGACGGTGATAACAGGAAACATAGGAGCTGGATGTGCCCTCATCTTCCGTGAGAAGATTTGGCACGGATGGCACTTCTTGACCGCCTCGATACAATCTTTTATAAGCGTGGGCCAAAAGTAACCTGCTCATAAGATTTTTTGGGCTGTTGCCAACCCGGATAAGTGACCGCCACAAGCTCCTGTATGACAATCATTGAGTACAATGACGGCCTCCTCATGAGTGAGACATTGACGCAAGATACAATCTACACCTCGCCGATACAAAGTATCATTGAGTATAAGATAGTTCTTGGCCTGATGGCATATCTGCCGACGCTCATCACGAGAAGCAGAGGTAGGACACTTCAAAGTCTGGAGATAGATCAGTATATCTCCGTACCAGGGGTCAGACGTTTCGATCAAAAACATATCCCCCCGAATAGGCGATTCCTCAGGCACAATGTCACCTGACTCAACCGGAAGTTCCGAAATAAGTTCTGCGAAGACCAGCGACTTCTTGGACTTCGCTGAAACGAAATCTAAGTCAAATTCTTGGAGGATGACCATCCATCTACTGATTTTTCTACCGATAACTCATCGTGTCAACATGTACTGAAATGGATTCACGACGGCAATGATAGTGGTCTTACGAAACAGAACATAGTGATGGAACCGTTGAACAGCATGAACTACTGCCAACGCAAGTTTTTCGAGATGGGTGTAATTAAGTTCCGGTCCTATGAGGCCTCGGCTCAAGTAATAGATCACGTATTCAGAAAACGAATCATCTTCTTGAACTAAAACCATGCCTATAGTTGACTCTGCGACAGCCAGATATAAGAGGAAATCCTTGTTATAATTCGATGGCCGTAGCAGAGGTGCGGTTGTAAGGGCGTGTTTCAATGCGTCGAAAGAGTGTTGTGCGGCTTCGTCCCAGAGAAAAGGAATGTCTTTCTTCAGTAAACGCATGAAGCCCTTGGTAATTTCAGCATAGTTGGCGATGAAGCATCATAAGAAGTTCACCTTGCTTTGAAGACTTTGAATTTGTAGAATTGTGCATGGGGGGGGCAACTGGACTATTGCCTCCACCTTAAGAGGGTCAACCATGATCCCCATTGTTGAAAAAATGAAACCTAATAAACGTCCTGACATGACACAAAAACTACACTTGTTGGGATTTAAGCAAATCCGGAAGTAGCGACAGCGTTCAAAGATTAGTCGGAGGTGCATTGGATGATCCTTGCGCTTGCGAGAGCGTGATGCTAAGTCATCTAAATAAGCCTCGACTATATGTTTGAGGTCATGAAACGCAAAAGACATGGCCCGCTGGAAAGTAGCTCCAGCATTCTTGAGACCAAAAGGCATTTTTCGATAAGTGAACGTACCCCACGGACAAATGAAGGCCGTTTTGTGTTGGTCCTCGGGTTTAATTTGGATTTGGTTATAACCCAAGAAACCATCCATGAATGAAAAGGCTTCACAACCGGTGCACTCATCAATGATCTGGTCGATGAATGGGGTTGGATAATTATCTTTCGGACATGCCTTATTCAAGTCACGGAAATCGGTACAGACACGGATCGTGCCTTGTTTTTTATCAACTGGTATGGGATTGGACACCCAGTTAGTCAAGTGGATAGGGTATATGAACCCGACCTTAAGCAATTTCTCAACTTCAGCTTTGATAGCTGCTGCCTTCCTCGGATTAGCTGGACGAAGTTTCTGTCGAACAGGCTTTGCGTCCGGATACATGATGATCTCATGTTCAACTATTTTCGGATCGATGCCTGGCATTTCCTCATAAGACCAGGCAAAAACGTCGCGGAATTCCTGGAAAATATCTGTGTAAATCTGAATCTCTTCGGGGGAGCAATCCGCTCCGACGAAGACATTCTCCACGACGTCGGGGGTTCGGGAGATATTGATAGGTATCGTTGCGGCGATTGTCGCCATATTTCCCTCAGCGTAAATATCCTGTGTAGCTAAGAGGTTAATGGGACAAGGCTGATCTCCCGTCATGGTGATAGTGAATTCTCCTGCCTTGATTCGGTGTAACTCCGGGAGGAAGTATGATCTGTGATGAAGATCGTCCCAGGGTTTTTCCGGACCAGTCATTGTATCAATGATAGCTTCGTCCGAAGGCAAGACTAAATCTAACGAATCGGTGTCAACAAGAGAATCCTGAGCCCAGATAGGCTCTGGAAGTGGATCCAACTCTTGTGCGAGAGTCGAATCGGGAGTAGCTGAAGCTTGCTGGACTAAAGAGTACGCTACTTCAGCGGCTGACAAGGGCATGGACATGCCGGGGTGCCCTGTCGCATCCATCATGTCTTATGGGGAAGGAAGAATCCACGGATCCTCAAAGTAAGTCATTCGGAACGACGAAACATGGAAAATCTCAGCCTTGTGGTGA
The DNA here is from genome assembly GCA_009831015.1 of Picea engelmannii. Lineage (NCBI taxonomy): Eukaryota > Viridiplantae > Streptophyta > Pinopsida > Pinales > Pinaceae > Picea > Picea engelmannii. Next base: position 5,195 of record ML910577.1, read on the forward strand.
GTTGAGATAAACTTGACATCGCCTTGAGGAGGTGGGTAATCGAAAGTACCCATCAAAGATGGGCACAAACTAACTCCTATGTTAACGACATCGGCTTGAGGATTATCTACCATGGGAACCGTGGATGCCCCCAAGGCTAGGTCAGGTCGAGAGAAGGACAACTGATCAATAGTCACTATCCGGCCTTCATGTGGAAAAAGTAAGACTCAGAAAACTGTAGCGACCACTTCTTGCATTGCATAAGTCCAACTACAACCCAACAAGAGATTGTAATCGATGGGGGCATCGACTACCTCTACTTCGACGCACATGGTTTTCCCTCCTAACTGCACAGGGAAAGAAGGGATGATGCCATGCGGTCGGAAAGAACGACCATCGAATGCAGTGAGAAGAGTAGGTGATGGAGACAACTCAGGTTGACCAATGGCTTTCCAGCATGCTAACGACATAACGCAAGTCGAAGCGCCCTCGTCTACCACTGTGCGGAAGATATTTCGTGTAAAAGTTTTCATGGGGTGAGCCACTACTATCTGAAATGCGACATGGTAAGGCAAACGAGGCTTCAAGTCAGTCGTATCTAACATGATCGTTCCCAGGTTACAAGTCTCAGTAGAGCCTAAAGCAGTCAACAAGGCTTTTCTCTGAGCAGGGCAACTTTGGAGGACTTCCAAAGCGGACATAGCACAAGGGGTTTGTGACAAATCTTCCACCACAGAGTAGTTCTGGGCGGCCCTTGGGTTTGGATTATGAGAAGCTCGTTTAAACGCACCTTTGGGGATGCGAGTCATGGTTTCCCCCAACGTCTTCTCGATCTGTAAAGGAAGAGATGGGATCTCGGCTTCTTTGCCCTTATCAGAGGCACTTGGTTTGCTATATTCGTGAGCTCTAGTTGTAATGAAAGTGTCACTTTTCATCATATATACGTTCGTAGAAGATGAGTTGTTTGGAGGAGGGCATTTTTCCTGGCTGCCCCCTTCGCCACTTGCAGAGGCTTGAGTTAAATTCTGCCCATGCTGAAAGGGATTAGTCAGCACAGCTTGTTGTTGCTGTGTGACAAACTTCTGGGCCTCTGCAAGTCGAGGGCATAAATGGGTTGGGTGGTCTTCCGCACATAGGTTGCACGGATACCTCGCCCTCTTCTTTTCCGCAGTGCCCTCGCCAGCGTTATCATTTTGTTTCTTATCCCCCTTACTCTTCTTGCGTTGTTTTTTCTTTCCTTCAGGCTGTTGGTTGGCCTTTGGATTAGTCATCTGTACAGAGTGTACTTTCGACATTTGAGTAGGAGGAGCAGCCAAAGCAGGAGTCTGGCTGGCCACTGAGTGTTGTATAGATAACTACTGCAATTGTTTAGTCAATTTCTCAGCGGGCTTGGTTTGTGCCGAACCAACGATACCGTCAGCATGCGGTCTGGCTCTCTGTCTGGTTTTGTCCAAAATCGATCGTGGTGCATCCGGAAGGATGGTGTACAATAGACCAGACTGAGAATAAATAAGCTCAAACTGTTGAGCCCTCATGATGGCATCTTCCTCGGAGAAGACCCCCAAAGTTGCGACATCTTTGGATAACTATGGAACTAAAGACTTAAGGAACCACTCGAGCAGGAATGCTGGTGGGACGGGTAATTTGATAAGACTTTTCCGGCATCGCCACTCTCGAATATGATCCGAGATATGGTCCGCTGACGTCTGCTCGAAATTGGCTAGCAACTCTGTGGCGGCGTCGTATCTCACAGGTAACTGGAAATGGTTAAGGAAGACCATCGCCAGTTCGCCAAAAGAGGAATATCGTGAACAATCAAGATCTATGTACCATTTCGTGGCACTCCCTATGAGAGTGCGTTGAAACAATCGCAACTGGACGGAGTCATCTTTCAGTGAGTTAGATGAACACCATAAGTGGAAAGTAGTCACGTGATCACCTGGATCTTCATTAGGCTTGGCTTCGAACTTTGGGATGTCTGAAGGCAACTTCGTCGACATAGGAGGCCAACGCGGATCGTGACAGATGGGATCATTCAACAACCGTGTTAAATCTGACAAGTGTAGCGTTGCCAAGAAAGGGAGTTTAGGTTGCTGCTGATAGCTAGGATAAAAGGGTCCTGGGGTTTGACTGGCACCAGGTTGCCAGGAAAAGTTTGGTTGCTGGCCCGGGTTTTGGTAGAAACCATTGCCCTGACCAGCGTAAGGGTTTTGCATTTGAGGAGACATCATTTGTTGATTCCCCATGAAGGACATAGGATGGTGGGCGTTCATCGTATTTGAGGGACTTTGGGAAGGATTCCCCCATGCCGGTCCTATGGGGAGAGGCATAGAGGCCTGTCCGGGGTTCCATTGACTGTGGAAAGAATTGCCCCAGAACGACATTCCAGATGAAGGAACGGATCCTTGTCCTGAGTTCCAAGGTCCTTGTATATGTGCCCCCAGCGCAGGAATAGTACCCTGTGCCGGCGTAGACTGTCCAAAAATGGGTGTGCCCCCTGATGGGAAAGCAGTAGATGTGAAAGTGTTATTACCAAACGTCCCATTCCAAACAAACAGTGACGAACCTACCGGCAGAGTTTGCGTAGGCATTCCTTGGCTCCCGGCTCCAAGTAGACTCGTGTGTGTAGTTGGCCCAGCGGACTGCTGATGCAATCCACCAAGCGACGGGGACGAAGGAGGAATATGACCTACAGCGTAAGGAAAAACATTGAAAGGGACATGAGTGCCCCCAAGTTGACCTTGCAGAGAAGCGTTTGAGCTCCCTGCCCCTAAACCCAAAGTCTATGAAATAGAGGAAGTGAGTGCAGGAAAAGTACCTGAACTAGGCATACCGTATGAAAACGGAGCGTCTGTCGCACTAGGTGTGTAAGGTTGTGTGGCCGCCACTATATATGAGGACGGTCCACTGTGCAACGTAGTTGCGGCCGAGACCATGGTGGCCCGAACCTTCGACAACGGCAGGTTAGGAGAAGCTTCTCCTGTGGTAGCAACAGTGATGGGAATGGAAGAAGTCCCAGAGGAAGTGATTTGTTCCATAAATAGGTTAGGCGTTGATAGGCTTTCGTAAAATTGAATTGGCACAATAATGTCTGGCCAAGAATCAGCGTTTGAGGTTTCAACCGATCCAAGATTGGCGGTCGATGCCTCAAGGGGTTGTTCGGGCTCAAAAGCCCTGGTTGCCTCGAAAGACCCTTGATGGTCTAGCTTCCGCCTCAATGGTGGCGGGGGTGGCTCCAGTATAACCGGTGGCAGGCCCAGAAGCCTTCGTGGCCGGCGGAGCTCCGAATCCTCCACTGTGTGAGAAGATTCATGACACACTAAGGTATTCTACACGAACAAACAGTAACACGCACTAAAAGAAAGCCCTTAGAAGATAAATCAAGCAAGCACTAAACTAATAGGAAGAACAGTTACAACAACCAACACTAGCGTACCTTACCGGTGCAAGTGCAACTCGAATACGGAAGCACCCTCCGGGTCTACTCTGCAAAGCGTTGGTCCGATGTCCATCCTAGGTACCGCGGTATACCCCCGCAGTCACTTGTGTATGTCCCTAGAAAAGATAGGCAACTAGTTTGCCATCACGTGAACAACTATCAGGCGAGTACAGTCGGCAGTCGGGTAGACCAGAATGAGCAGGGTATCAAGCCCGAAACCTGTCAAGGGTATTGAGAGCAATTGTTCTGGAAGATGACTGAGGACCTTGAACGGATTCGAGACCCATGAAGCTCCGTGGCAAATGCTAACGACGGAATCCCTTAACAGATCCTCTATATGTGTTCTCCACAACGCTCGATCCATCTTTGGAGGGGTTATCTCCACTGCCTTTCCTTACGCGACCTCGTGTTTAGCCCCTGTGTTAGAGGGGGGTCCTGAATAACTTTCCGTAACTGGACTTCTACACTCCCTATTGACAGACTCCAATGTTTGGTTTGGGTGGCCTTGGAGAATTTACTCTCCAACCTATTCCAAGGCCCTATTCCTGAGCTAGTGTATGCACCCTACAAACAGAAAAGTCTACTTGATTTTATTTAGTGTTGCTTTTAATGGGCTTCTTTAAGTCACAAGGTGCAAAAGTGAAACTGATGATGTGTAAAAAGACTCAAAGCAAGATGAACAAAAATGCTTGGAAACAAAAACTCTTACTAAAATGAAAAACCAGCAACTTTTCAATGAAAGACTTCTTTTCTTTTTCAAATTTACTAAGATTTCATGCAGTAAATACGAAGGACTTTCACTTAGATCTACGAGCTACTTATACTTGACATGCACTGCAAAAACTTATGAAAAAAGACTTCTTTCCTAGCTACTGATGCAACAACACAATCTTCAAACCAAGAAGAAAATGAAACAAGAAATTGTTTTTCATTTCGTTGTAAAATAACACAACAAGGAAAAATGATGACAAGAACAAAACCAAGAGAACAAAAAGAAAACTCTAGCTTAAAGCACATACCACAAAGATAATCAGGGCATAAAAATGCAACAAAGCAATCACAACAACACCAATTCTAACACTTGCCTAAAAACCATAAAACATATATTTTTTCTCTTTTGTCTTTTCTATCAAAACATCAACTAACAAACACAGACTAAGGATAAGATTCCCTAACCTACTGACTGTGCAGCACCAGACTCCAAACCCTGAAAGGAGCACTTCTCACCACAGGAGGGGATGACTACCCCACCCAGGCTGAAAAGCAACCAGACAGACCCGTGACTGTCACTGAGACAGCATGCGGTCAACCGCGTGCTGAGCTACAACAACACATGGGTACCCGCGCTCAGAACTGAATCAGCCCGTGGGTAGGTATAAAATCAGAGAAAAAATGAAACACAGGCAGACCAGACCTGAAAGAGGCCTCTGGTATTGACAACCAGGGTCTCCTAAAGGCTTGGATGCTTCTACTTCGATAGAAAAAGAAAATTTGCAAAAAGAAAATAAATGCAAAGAACAACCAAAACAATAAGGCAGACTGAAAGCAAGACAATAAACTAATCAAGATCCAGACAGGATCCAGAAAGCCCCATGAGAAGGTAAACTTCTGACAGGGATGAGGAGACTACCTCTTAAGCTTCCTGGTCTCTACACGCTACTGAAACCACTACAGCATGCGGTCACCCGCGGGCTGTAGAAGGTTAGGGCGCGGGTTACCCATGGGCAGGGCTTCTGCAGGCCGTGGGTACCTCTGTGTGTCCCGAGAATCAATGTCAAGTGTCAGTCAAGGAAGACTGGTATTGATAACCAGGTTCCCTGCTAGCATTGACCTAACAGGCAACAAAATAAACAAAGAAACAGAAACTGAACTTCTTTAAACTACCCAAAAAATCTTTAACCAAATCCGAAAACCCTAAGAGTAAGACTAATCCCCAGTGGAGTCGCCAATTCTGTTGTGGGGTATTCTACCCTACGAACTAACAAGCTAGGGCTTTAAACTTGTATGCAGATCATGACCCTTCAAGAATAACTTTTAACCTCCTACCCAAACCTATAACCCTTTTTCTTAGGCAAACATGGGAAGAATCAACTAACCTTTTTTATCGACGGTTGAAGTAGATCCTCCGTTGAGCTTTTATCCCCTTGCTGCTGCTGCTCCTTCCACAAAGCGATCCTGCAATTAAGACAAAACTACACATGCATGCTACTAATATACTAGAGGGTTAGAGATTAAACACAAATCAAATAACATAGATAAGACTCATGTACTTGGGACGGGAA
>WSFP011566032.1:0-10894 GCA_009831015.1 Picea engelmannii
TTATTTCATTCTTCACTAGTGTCTCTTCCGGTGACTTCAGACCCCACTATTGAGAGCTATTGGAAGATCCAGTGCTATTTGAGAGGAAGGACGTTACGTCTTCTAGGACACGAGCATTTGCTTTCTTTTTGATTCCCCCACGCAGAAATAAACCCTCTTACCCACATATATGCTTCTTTTTCACTTATGTATGATGCACATCTGATTACAGTTTGACTTTGATATATATTGTGTAGACCATCACAGCAAAAGGCTCTTGTTTCTATATTTTCTTTCACCACTTGTTGCACACATCTCACACAACTAGTCTGACATCATAGGGGAACCACAGAACCCCCGTCGTTCACGACGTTTGCTCAACCTTCCTCCTATCTTAGGAGGAGTATTTGGTCGTACTCGTTCATCAGCACCTCCTTCACACACTCCTGTGAGTGCTACTTGTCCAACGCAACGGAAGTCATTACTTTCCGCCATGGGAGCAGTCGACCCTGTAGATACTCGACTTATCACTTTCAACCTTGATAGTTGTGAACCGCGTCTTCTCGCTGATGTTTCTATTCAAATACCCGTCAAAATACAGAACATCACCGTCCATCGGTGTATCATCGATGAAGGGGCATCTACCTGTATCATGTCCAAAACCGTATGGAAAAAACTTGGTTCCCCGGACCTCTTACCATCTGCCATCACACTGCGCGCCTATGACGGAAGACCATCATCCCCTGAAGGGCTCTTCCAAAATGTCCCCGTAGAACTCGGGGGCAAAACCATTCTCATTGACATTGAAGTTATGGACGCTCAACTCGATTACAATATCTTGTTAGGCCGTACCTACATGTATGCTATGAAGGCAGTGGCATCCTCAGTCTTTAGGACAATCATGTTCCCCCATAACGGAAAGATTGTGACCATTGACCAAGTCTCACATTACGAGCCTAATCCATCTGCCAATATCGATAACATTCTTCCTCTCATTCATTCAAACAAAGATGCATATCCACTCGTCGAGATGGGTCCCAGGATTTTCAAAGATCCATCCTTGTTAGGGACGTACCATGGAGCACCACCACTCCTTCCCCCTAGCCAAGTATGCATCATTTCCTCTAAGGAGGATACTCATCCTCCTCAGGAGGCTTCAGTCATTCCTGACATCTCACCAGTCGCAGCACCACTCCCACAGGAGCCTCCTGCAAACTTATCAATCCCCACAGTCCACGAATCCACACCCCCTCCAGGACCTAATCCCATTTGGGACACAGTTCCCCGACCCCTCACTCAAATTCCCTTCTTTTACCCACCACCCGGTGTAGAAGCTTTCCAGGTAGTCGCAATGCTCACACTTCCCAATATGGTGTTAGCAATCCCAGTGTGGTACTTACATCCACCTGAGATGGTCCCTCGCCCACAGGTAGGACTCCCCATGACGATTCTTGTCCTCACCCCCACTACCCTCAACACCCCCATACTCCCTACCCCCCCTGCTACCGCTGGGGGCAGGAAAAATACAAAGGAGCCAACAACTCCACTTCCTCCGCGCATCTCACCACCATGCGCGTTGTGTGACAAAGAGGGTCACCAAACCAACAATTGCCCATCTCTACCGGAATTACGGAATTTGATTCCCCCCAATCCAACTCCCACACCACCCATTACTACTGCTACCACTCAACCTTCTAGTAGTAAAGGGTTGAAGACCAAATTCGCATGTGCCATCTGTTCTGAGTATGGCCATTACACCCATCATTGTCTATCACTGCCTCGTTTCCGCCAGGCATTAGCCATCGTCAGTCGCGACTTTCAGAACAACCCACGTCCTGCTACATCATCCACAACACCTATCACTGACATTCGCTATGTCACTACTTCGGTCAATGAACGCATGAGATGCCCTTGCTCTCTTTGCGATTCATTGGCTCATTTTACATACCAATGTCCGATGATCATCGAATATCGGCAACGTCAATTGGCCCTGCTGCAACGACCCACAGCAGAGGTAATTGACCTTACTTCACCACTGGAAAATCTACACGTCATTTCTCCCGAGCCCGAGGCACTCCCTACGCCTCCATGGTTCTTAGATGACGTATCCGAGGATTTACCCCGTAACCCACCTAACTCTCCTGCCCATTCCTCTACGGAAACTCTACACCCAACCACCGCGGGTACTCCTCAGTCCTTCAATATCTGGTTTATGTCAAGTGAACCCTCACCCTCTCCCAGCGTCACCCCCTTTGATTCTTCAGCAGGGGACACCAACACTGTCACTGAGATCACTCCTCATGATCCATTATATTCCCATCGTTTCCAATGCGACGAAGAAATATTGGAAGAGCTACAACACCCGGACTCCCCCTGGGACGCACTACATCATCGTGCACTCTTCCTTCCGCAGGAAGCCCTCATACCTCAAATCCTCAATTCCATTTTCGCAGTCGAAACCAAAGACTTTATTCCATCAGGGACTGTCGATTGGTTCAACAATCCTATTCTTGCACCCGACGCTTTCGAAGAAGGTAATCTAGCCAACATTTCCCCCACCATCAAAATCGACATTTCAATTAAACCAGGCATCGTCGAAGAAATCATCATTGGCGCTGCTTGCACTCCTCAGGAAATCGCTGCATATAAAGCCCTCTTCTAGGAATTTAGGGACATCTTTGCCTGGTCATACACGGAGATGCCTGGTCTCGACCCCTCTATCGTCGAACATCGCATCGACACCTGGCCCGACATCACACCAGTTCGCCAGAAACAACGACCGCTACACCCAGCCAAAGCCTTGGCTATCAAAGCCGAAATTGACAAATTACGCACGATCGGGTTCATTTACCCCATCGCTTACACTTCGTGGGTTTCCAACCCTGTACCCGTCGACAAAAAACAGGGCACTATTCGCGTTTGCACCGACTTCCACGATCTCAATAACGCTTGTCCAAAAGACAACTTCCCAACGCCTTTCATCGATCAGATCATCGACGACTACGCCGGCCACGAGGCCCTCTCCTTTATGGACGGATTCTCTGGCTACAACCAAATTCAAATCCACCCAGCCGATCAATATAAAACCGCATTCATTACCCCGTGGGGTACGTTTGCATATCGTGTCATGCCCTTCGGCCTCAAAAATGCCGGCGCCACTTTCCAGCGGGCTATGACATACATCTTTCATGATCTGGCTGCAATCATTCTCGCCTACTTGGACGACCTCACTACTCGATCTAAGAAACGCACCCAACACATCAATGATTTACGAATCATCTTCCAACGGTGTCGTCAGTACAACATCCGCTTGAACCCTCTCAAGTGTGTGTTCTGCGTCACCGCAGGGTGCCTCCTGGGTTTTATCGTTTCACAAAGCGATATCACCGTGGACCCCCTCAAAGTCCAAGCTATCACCGAACTTCCTTCTCCTAAGAATTTACGGCAACTACAGAGTCTACAGGGCAAAGCTAACTTTCTGCGACGCTTTGTTCCTGATTACGCTATACGCGCACATGGTTTCCTTCGCTTATTGCGTCACGACATCCCTTTTCATTGGGACGATTATGCCCAACAGTCATTTGACGATCTTAAGGCAGCACTTTCAAATGCACCTCTGATTAGTGCACCAGAATATAATCGTGACTACATCCTCTATGTATCAGCATCCGCTGTATCCGTAGCCGGCATCCTCGTCCAGCTCGGAGATGACAATCGTGAACATGTCATTTACTACGTCAGTAAGAACCTCTCAGGACCACCCCTGAAGTACAAACATGAAGAGAAACTAGCTCTTGCAGTTGTCCTCACAGTTCAGAAATTGCGCCATTACATTCTGCTTCGCACTGACCAAGGTCGTCGCAGATTCCAACCCTATGCAATACTTGCTCAGCCGTCACCAAATTAACGGCAAATTCGCTCGATGGATCATTATCCTTCAAGAGTACGACCTCGAGTTCTCAACACATAAGAGTAAGAAGGCCCTCGTTCTCGCCGAACTTGTCACAGCCCTTCCCTCGGACACACCCAGTACCCCCATCAATACTGACTTCCCCGACGAACATCTCTTTTACATCGCTTCCGATGATCCTTGGTATGGAGATCTTCTCATCTACCTACGAACTCAAAAGTTCGGTAACCATCTATCACGAGATGATCGTCGGCGCATTCGCCATCATGCCCCCTGCTATCTCCTCATTGGTGACATCCTATATCGGCGGGGCGTCGACACTGTTCTTCGTCGCTGCCTGACTATTGACGAGGCCGACAGAGTCTTAAACAACTGCCACAGCGGCGCCTGTGGGGGCCATCTTTCCGGTATCTCCACCGCACAAAATATCATCCGGGCCGGTTACTTTTGGCCTACCCTGTTTCATGATTGCATTCATGCCATGAAACGATGTGAGCAATGTCAGCTCTATGCCAACAAAGCTCGTGCTACCCCCGCCCTTCTTCACCCTGTCATTACTGCAGGTCCCTTTTGTAAATGGGGCATTGACTTTATGACTTGTAATCCCCCCTCCAGCAATGGTCACAAATACATTGTTGTCGCGGTCGATTACTTCACCAAATGGGTCGAAGCTATGCCCACCTTCAACAATATCGCTGACACTGCAGCGCGTTTTTTCTTCAACCATGTCATATCCCGGTTCGGAGTACCACTCCAACTAGTTTCCAATCATGGGAAACACTTCGAGAATGAGATCTTCGTCGAACTCTCATCTCGGTTAGGCTTCTCTCACGAGTTTGCCTCACCATATTACCCTCAGTCAAACAGACAGGTCGAGGCAGTAAACAAAGTCCTCAAGACCATGTTACAACGCACGGTTAATAAACATAAAACCAATTGGCATCATATGTTATTTTCCGCGCTATGGGCTTATCGAACGGCAGTGAAGACCGCCACGGGTTTCACGCCATTTCACTTAGTCCATGGGGTCGAGGCAACTCTTCCCATCGAGTGCGAAATTCCCACCCTTCACACCGCAATTGAGCTTTTACCTGACACTGCTCCACTGGAGCAGCGCTTGCTGAACTTGGAGTCTCTGGATGAAGATCATCGATCCTCATTACAGAACAATGAGGCAGCTAAAAAACGATCCAAGGCTACCTTCGATCGCCATGTCAACCTTCGATCATTTTGCGAAGGCGACCTTGTCCTAGCCTATGATATCGCTCATGATACCTTTGGCCACGGAAAATTCGAATCACTTTGGCATGGCCCTTACATCATCCAACATTGCCTCACCAAAGGTGCCTACATCTTGGCCTCCCCAGAAGGCCTCACGCTTAAAGAACCCGTCAATGGGTTATACCTCAAGAAATTTTATGCTTAAATGTAGTCATGCTACTTTAGGTTATTTTCTTTTTTAGCGTTTTTAATATTTTTTTACCACGACTAAACTATCCTTTGTGCTATTGACAGATGACTCCTCCACCAGCTTACCACATTGGTTACGCTGACGGCGCCAGTCGTTGGACACAAAATCTCGCTTCGGCTGCTTGGGCTCTCTACACCCCCTCGCATGAAATGCTGCATTCCAACGGCATATGTTTGGGGCCAGCCACCAACAACCAAGCCGAATATACTACTGTCATTGGCCTCCTGGCCGATGCCCAGCGTCATCATATTCGTCACCTTAGCGTCTTCCTTGACTCACAACTAGTCGTTCTCCAACTCAACAATGAGTACCGTGTACGCGATCCATGCCTCTTTCGCAAATACCTGCAGGTTAGATTATTATCTTGACATTTTGATTCCATTACATTTACACATATTCCAAGAGAATTGAATCAAACAACAGATGAAATAGATAACACAGTGTTAGATTGGCACATATCACATCAAGCTACACATACATAAACATCCCATACATCCTGTCACGGCATATAGATAGCATCAACATCATCAACATCAAAACAAAAAACACATGTAAACCATATTTGGATCTCAAAAACATGTATACTCATATATATATGTAGGCCTCTCAGGCCATCTGAATGTTTACATACACAAAAATACATCGGCCCACAGGCCCGTGCCACATCATGGTACAAAAAATCGGCTCACCAGCCTATATAATCAAAGATAGTGTACACAGTACAATATACAATCAGGGTGCCTCTATCGCACCCCCAGCTGCTCCTCCCTCAGGTGGAGGTGGTGGCCCACCCCTACCAGACCCAGGTGGTGGTGGTGGAACATCCGCAGGACCCCCCTGCTCAGGCGGCAGGCGCCCACTAGTCATGGCAGCGAGCACCGCTGCTCGTCGCATGATCGACCGCCATGCTGGAGATAACCCAATGCACTGCTCCAGGAACTCCTCGTCCTGGATACGGATCCACATGCCCTCAGGCACGTCCCGAAACACCGTCTCAAAACGACGGCGAATATCCTCATCACCTACTCCGGCTGCCGCCGGAGGAGCATGCGATGGCCCCGCACCAAGGTCATCAAAGCGGCGCCTCTGCGCCGGTCTCTCGGGCCCTGCTGGTCACCCAACAGCCTCATCCCTCGGACGCCTCCCTCCACGCGGCAGTCTCTCTCACTCTCACTGCGCTGGCGCTCTGTATACCTCCACCTCACGCCCGCGAGGTGCCAAATCTGCACATGCACCAAACAAGCAACAACATATGGTATCAGTGTCTATACATCAAACATGTGCACTGGTATATCAAAATCACAATACATAAATACACAACATACCTCTGTGGTCAAAAACCTCCCCAGGAGGCAGTACCATATCCGGGTCCCCCCGGAAGTCCACCCCAGCATAGGGGAACTGGAGTATAAACTGCGGCATCTGCCGCCATATCTGCGCTGCCTCTACAGTGAAGTAATGTCCACCTTCATCACCGCCATGGCAAACCAAAATCTGTGCCCACCTCCTCAAGCGCGGATCTCGTACCCCTGGTGCCTCTAGCAGCACCCTCGGGCGCAACATCGACACCCTCTCCAAGAAGAAGGCCATCAGGATGGAGCCAAATGCAAACTCCCCAGCGCCTCTAGCTCGACAATGGTCCAGCTGCGCAATCATCTGCACATGAAAGGTCATCCCCCAAGCGAACCGCTCATGACCCACCACCACCCTCTCCATCAGGAACAGCTCGCCACCACTAATCTGATGGGGCGCTCGGGACCCATACACCCGAACTATCATCGCTGCTACGCAACGATGCAGCAGGGCATCTATCCCACTAATACGCACTGCTGTCCCTTTCATATAATGCTCGCCTGAGTAGTATCGCCCGACGACGTCATCCAGGTGTGTATCCCTCGACATCACAGGATCTACCGGCAACGGTGTTCCCCGGAAGGGAAGTCCAGTCAAGAAGTATATTTCCTCCACCGCAGTGAAGGCAATCTGCTCTCCTCGCACGAGGAAGCAGTGCTGATCAGGGCTCCACATCTCAATCAGAAACTGGAGCAAATACTCCTGTGCCCATATCAACGGGCACTCAAAGAACTTTAGCAACCCACTGGTTGCTAAAGCTGTTCGTACTGCTACTCGCACTGCCGACGGTGCATTGGCCACAACATCTCGTAGCTGTGACCAGTCTCGCTCACGCCATCGCACATCCATGATCACTGCTCGCTACCTGCACACAGCACAGAGCCCTATATTAGCTTAGGCAATCATCCAATACATCAAAATAAGCTAATTTTTCCCCCAGAAACCTTGCTTTAAAAGCACGGTTTTACCACCCACAGGCGCGCCTACAAGCACACCTGTTCACTACACAGGCGTGCATGTGCGCGCGCCTGTTTTTCCCACAGGCGCGCATGTGAGCGCGCCTATTTTTCCCACAGGCGCACTCATAAGCGCAGATGTTCATAATACAGGCGCGTGCTAGGGCGTGCCTGTCATAGTCACAGGTGCGCTCGAGAGCGCGCCTGTTCGCCCAACAGGCACGCACTCATGCGCGCGTATTCAGTGTATAGGCACGCACTCATGCACGCCTTCCACTGAGTCGCCCGCGCATGTGGGCCCACCCTCTACCCAAAAACCCCCTAAAACTCCCATATGACCCCCCATACCTACCCTGCCCAAAAATTAGACACCTATAGCTATGCAGGATGTTCAGACCACTAACCTGACACTCGCACGTCATCGATCGGCTGCCTCGTTCTCCCAGAATCACTCAATCTCCTCTAGATCTGCTCAGAAACTCACTGTAGCAGCAGGTACAAATGAGGTGGCAATGTGGGCCCTACAGCTATATATAGGCCTTTTTTCCAAACTTCCACTCACCATTCCGGGAGCCCACGGTGTCCGTTTTTTGAACCGTCTTCAGCCACGGGATCAGCGTCTCGCCACCTACATCATGGCTGTCACTGGGCCACTTTTTATCCCAAGCCCCCGGGGCACCCTTTTTTCATATCATGGACAGGTACACATGCGCATTGTCACAATTATCTAATACATGATTCATATTTGTTATTTTCTTCAGATATTGTTCACTTTGGGTATTTGGTTGTTCTCTGCGCAGGTACTTGATCATACTCTCTCCACATCACTCCTTTAGGTATATACTCAGAACTGGCATGTAGTCTCTCCCGCTGTATTGCATTTACATTTCCAGTCATGCCCTCTGATATTGGCCTTTAGGACACCCTTCTTCGGCTCTGCAATACTCACACCTCCATTTTGCATCTACGGTACTGGCACCCGGTAGCTTTCTTACCCACATGAGTTGTTTCATTCATAGCACCTTTTGTACGACACTCATGTTGTTCTTTCCCTTTAGGGATGGGAGTCCCGATAGTCTTTCATCATGTTGCAGATCAACCACATACTCCTTCTCCTCATTTTTCTAGCTTTCCCACATGCACTCCCAGATCATCGTTTTATGCTTCAGTTCTTTTTACCTGCACATCCGCAAGATCATGAACCCTCCATTTCATCCACCATCAGTTTGCCCATATGCGACCTATCTTCATTTCACCTACCTCATACAGAAACTTGCCAATGGGGCCCCCACCCTCCATCTGTTTTCCCAAACATTTATGCCCTGCCTGGGGCACTCATTTCACACTGGGGCACCTGTTTCTGTATTTTGTACATCTTTCCCAAATTTCTTCATTCTTTATTGTACAAACACCTTTATTTCCAGTCATTTCCAGTTATTGACTTTTGTCGTCACCGTTGGCGACCTTCTTTCCTTTTGGCCACACGCAACCCATGTCACCCTTGGTTGGAGCATTACTCCTCATCAACCCTCGCCGGCATCATCTATATCTTCAGAGTATTACCCAGGTCACTTACCATTTATCCTCTGGATTTGTTCACCTTGTCCCGCCTCTGGCACAACTGATCCTCGGTCTTGGCGTCCCCCCGACACTCGACCTTGTCACATGGTTGCAGCCACTATTTGTCTCATACATTCTCCAGCCACGGGCAGTCTTGAGTCTTCCCACTTCTTGACTTCGTCCATGTACCTCTGTCACTTCCTCACCACAGTAGATTCCATGAAGCCCTTTTTTGCTTCTGGGAGTCACGTCCTCCTTTTGTCGACATCAACACATTTTTCCAAAAGGGCGACAGTATCTTGATTCTCATTTCCCATTCAATGAGAGATCTCGGACGGCACAGGGGGAGACACCATTGCTCCCTGATGTCGTTGACCCCCATAACATTCGACACCAACACTCTCTCATGTTGCGGTGCGTCTTACTTTGCGACTATTGCATTTTTTTATCATCCGTTGCCGAAGACCTCTGAACTTGGTAGGGCCATCAATGCCCACCTCACCGTCGTTGTTTACTTCCATGACCATTACCGCTGGTTCAGAGTATGTTCCTTTGCAGAATTGTCTTCTGCCTTTATCATTCCGCCCCCGAGGGCGCTGCAGTTGTCTACATCAACACTTCAGATAGTTTTTCTTCTTCAGAGTTACATCACATGAGCATGGGGCATGCCCGCCTCGTTTGTGCACACTTGTATATTGTTACACACCTTGTGGAAGGTCGGGATCTACAGGTTCCTTTCTTCTCCAACGGATTGCTCTACACGGTCCCACTATTGCTCTCCCTTACAACACCATTCTCAGTCAAAGAAACATTGATGAATTTCGGCTATACTTTTTGCTCCTAACCTCATCCATCAGGGGGCATCTGTTATCACTGAAATTTCGTCCACACAGGGCGACCAGAACTCCGCATCGTCAAAACAGGAAACAGTCATTCATGGCACAAGATTAATGCCTCAGCATTGCAAAAGGGTCAAAAAACTATACAAATGACCAAAAATTTGAAAGGTGCTTTACATCATCTGGGTGCGCGCGCATATGCGCGTAACAGAAACGTACAAAGCGCGCATATGTGCAAAAGGTGCGGTTGTTGGGTGAAAAACCCGCGCACCTACTAAACGGCGCATTTATTGAAATTGGTCAGCCTCCCAACCACTAATGGATCGGCTCCCAAGTCGATTTGACACCAAATCCGAGCTCAATCCTCATGGTGGGCTGGTCAAAGACCTAATTGTGCCCTAAAGAGCCCCTTTTCACATTCAAAAGAGGTTGCATAATAACCCAATGCTTGGCTATAAAAAGCCATGAATGACCACCATTTTCTCAAGGAATTCTTTGTATTATTATGCTGCTGAGATTGCTAAGGACTCATTCTTTGGCAACACACATTGTAGGTTGCATTTCATAAGCTATTCACCCCTCTCTTGAGTGAACAAGCTTGGAGTTCTTTCAACCACATTTCCATCTTTTCATTGTAAGGAGAGAAATCAGTGAGGGCCTCAAGAGCCTTCCATTGGAGAGGCAAGGGACCCAAGTCCTCTTTCTCCATTGTGTGTCTTTGGATTTCATCAATAAGATCAGCTTATACATTGGTGATATCGGTCCATTTGCATTTATTTTTCATTTCTTTTATATGCTCATAGTTTCATTTAGTTTTTGTTTAATT
>WSFP011566058.1:0-10894 GCA_009831015.1 Picea engelmannii
ATGCAAACTTGGTGAAACTACAATGGAAAATATGGTTTATAAGTTCCTCATGATGGTTATGTGTTTAAAGTATTTTCTACAACTTAAGTAGGTTCGATTCTTGCACACATAATATCCAGATCTATTCAATAGGTAGATGTCTTACACAAGATCAGGATGAGTCTTGAAGGTTCTATGAATCCCCCTAATCTTTTCCTTAATGTTACCTATCTATTTGTCTTAGGAGTGGTTCAGGTGAGACTTATTCTCTTCGAAGGAGATAAAAATGCCAGCACTCTAGACTACTCGGTGCCTTTTGTTGGTAACCTGAGAAGGACCCTGGTCTAATCAAACTTACGCCAACAAGGTGTGCCAGAATTACATTTTTAGTAAGATGGGTTGGTATAGAAGTAAGATAGTTTTCTGGATTTACTGAAGAGGACGATCTAGAAAACTTCTTGACAAAGTTTGAATCATATTTTTTGGATAGTCAAAGATTATTAGTGTTTTATATAGCACTGAGGGACACACTTGCACGATGGTGGGGTGCACATAAGAATGTAATTCAGGACTGGTATCAGTGCAAGCATCTGATACGCATAAGATTTGGTAGGAGACAATAGGATAGACCCTTACCAAAGTATGATGGAAAAGGGAACCCAAGACATCACATAAATGATTGTGTCATTTGATGCAGGAGAATCACTCTACCTCATTACGAGGAAGTTGATTAGCATGAGTGGTGTGCATTGAAGGAAGGGAGAGGTGTCGCCCTCTCATTTTTCATTCGAGAATCTAAATCATGATTAAGGAAATTAATGTTGACAGGTTGATAGATCCAAGTTGTTCCTTCGCACAAGCTATAGATGAGGTCGTCATTAAGTGGTTTCCGGTAGGAGGGATCTGCATCCAATTTGTATCATATTTTCATCATTGTAATCTTCCCATTAGACAAGTATTTTGAATGGTGATTAGACACCACTATCTTAGCTTGGAGGGAATCTCATCGATCCCCTCTTGTATAAAATCTTATATTATTTCCAGTAGAGAGTACATCACAGATCGAGATAGGAGATAGATAGTTGAGGAAGAGTCGAGACTCAGTTCTAGTCCAGACTCACATATTGTAATGGACATTCCACCATTAATAGAAAGTAACAGATTTTCCTGTTTGCCAATTTCTGTGTAATGGATATCTAGTTATGAATGTCACACATAAGCGTGTATGTTGTATATGTATGTTAGAAAACGTCTACATGGATAAAATTATAATCTTATATCTGTGAGTGTTGGATTAAGTCATGTTCTCAAGGCTAAGTGCAAGGAGTGTGCGACAGAGGGTGCAAAGTCTGTGAGCCGACGCAAGAAGTGTGTATCTGAACTTATTCGAGTCATAAGAGAACCTGGCAAGAGGGCACACCAGGATAATTCATAGACTCAGAGGGAAATTTCAAGGTGGTTGGGTAACTTGGAAAGAAAGACTGCGTGGGAGGAAGAACAATGTAGAGTTATTGAATACTCTGTAAGAATCTACTAGGAAGGAATAGAGAAAGTATGAGTGCATACAGGAGAAACACTTTCTAAAGTGTTGGAAGCATTGAGAAAACCCCAGGGTTGTTGAACACTTCGAGGAAGGAAGGATTTGCAAGAGTGCATCAACAAAGGAAATGATATGCATTAAGAATTCTAGAAGGGATCAGGGAGAATTCGTCAAAAGGCTTAGCCAAGTTCAAGGAGTGCGTCAGGGACACAATTTTTTTATCTTACAAGCTCAGGAGGAAGAGAGTTAAGTTTCCAAGAGGGAACCATAAAGTCCAGTGAAGGATGTAGAGGAACTGAGAACCTTGAAGGTTTCAAGCCTAGGAAAATCTCAGAAGGAGCATCGCAGGACTTTATAAGGAGTGCAAAGGAAAGTTCAAGAACATTCTAAGTCTAAAGAAAAAAATGTGCTAAGTGTGAAAGAATTTCGACGACTTTCCAAAGTCCCGAAGACCGTAAAATCATCCATCGTCGGGAGGAGACAGGTGGCAAGATATCGGAAGATCCGGGAGTTGGAGCTCCAGGAGGTTTTCCAAGAGAAAACATATATCTTCGCGAAGCCATAAAGAGTGGTTCGAATCCAGATTGTTGGATCTGGAAGAGATGCTTGGAGGTGATCCATGGATTCATAGGAATAGTACTTCAGGAAATATCCAAGGAGGATATCGAGAGACTCCCGAAGGACAAAGTCCTAATAGATCATAGTCATCAATCGAAAGGAGGAATGGGGACTATTGATCCTCGCACCATTTTTATTTTTCTGATTCAGAGTTCGGGAACGTAAGAGTTGGTTGTCGTGGAAAGATTCGAAGCCCGAAGCCCAAAGCTCTTTGTGTGGTTGAGCCCCGGGACACAGCCTGAGGTCACGTGATAGCAAGGGCCTAACATGGAGTTTCGACTGTCACCGTCAACTTTCTTCAAAGGGACAAGAAGAGAACCATGGGGTTAAGAAGACCCACACTTTGAGGGAAGAGAGACATGTGTTAGAGTTTTTCGAGTTCCAGCAGGGAGTTGAAGAGTCAATGTGAATCAGGTTTTCGAAAATGATCCTAGACCGGGAGGTCGTGCAGCCCCGAAGGAGAGGTGGGGCCTGCACCAAGTGGTAGTAGAGCATAATTGTATTCTTATCTGGGGAGAAGGAGATAAATAATATACTCTGATACCAAGTGGTATCAGAGTGAATACATAATTGACTTATGTATATAAAGGAGGCAGTATGGCTACATCAAGTAGAGTTAGAGTGCATAATTAATTTCTGTAGGCAAGGGAGACAGAGTGCGATACTCTATAGAACTGTTGCAAGGTGTGCAACAGATGTTAAACATCCAGGTGGGATGTAGGTGAAGAAATATTTCCTTTGGAGGTCATGAGCATGGTCGAGGAGAAGTATGCCCATAGAAAATCAAAGTAGATATGGACAAGGAGCTCAGTGAAATCCGAGCCAAGATGGAGACGCTAGCATTTAAGATTTAGTAGGAAGCAAAGGTGCATTGGAGATACAAGTGGCCTTTGAAAAGGACAAATAAGTGGCATGTTCATAATTTGTTGGTCAGAGGGAAGTAACAGATGTTAAAATGGTGGTTGAGATATGTCACAAACCTCAATGGAGAGGGAAAGATATCTCAGAGATGTGTCGTAGGTTTACAAGTGGGAAATATGAAGGGATCAGTTGATCTCATAAACTGGCAGGAGGGTAGAGGAGACATCCTGAATTTCCAAGTGGGAAATGGAAAAGAGATGAGATCAGCTGATAGTTCACGTCAACAAAGGGTGTTGAAAGATGGAGAGGAGGAGGAAGAAAGGCCTCATCCATATAAATATTCATGCGAAACTTCAAGCCATGTGAATGAATATGATGAGAAGTTGGAAAATTTCATCACATAGAAGAAGGATTAGGGGAGCATTCTGGTCATTGTAGGAGTTGATATATTCCTTCCAAGTAGCCAAGGAGAGGTTGGCACAGGTGTTGTAGATGCAACAGAAGGACATCAAAATGAGACTATCATGGAGGAGGAGGAGTGGATACTAAGGTCTGTCCCAACAGAGAAGGAGAACCTAGTTGATTTACTCACTCAGTGAGAGATGGATTTAAAGGCACTAGAGGATTGGTTGGATAGTTCAGAACCAGAAGGTGGCTACCATGAGATAGCCATGCCAGAGGAGACTTACCAACATGAGTTGTAGCTAGAGGAAGATGGAATGGAACCAACCAAAGAATTGACAGGAGTTAGTCTATTAGAGGAGGTAGTTGAACAACAATTCAGTGGTGAGACTGCAAAATTGGAGTCTGCAGTAGAGTGGCCAGTCAACGTCATAAGGGATGAAAGCAACATGGTATATCTGGATGATACACCCATGGAATAGCTTGAAGAGTTTTAGCCGATGAAGTTTAACCAGCCGATGGATCAGCTGGAAGAATCCGTAGAGGAGATAAGGAGGTTGATGTTGAGGTAAGCATAATAAGTGGTTAGAAAGGAGAAGCTAGACAAAAAGGAACCTAGATGAGCAACATGGAAGATACAGAAGCAACAATATAAGAAAAGCAGAGGAGTAGAAGAACAACTCCAGGAGAAAGATTGGGATCTAGGAGGATTTCAACAAAGCTAGGAAGCTCATGATTTTTTGTAGTCATGGAGTATGATTTAGGAGCATCACTCTACCTCAGCACGCACCAGTTGATTATCATGAGTGATGCGCATTAAAGGAAGGGAGAGGTTTTTCCCTCTCATTTTTCCTTCAAGAATCTAAATCATGATTAAGGAAATTAATTATGATAGGTTGATAGAGCCAAGTTGTTCCTTCTCACAATATGTAGATGAGGTCACCATTAAGTGGTTGATGGTAGGAGGGATATGCATCTGATTCATATCAGATTTCCATCATTCTAATCTGCCCATTAGATAGGCATTTTGAATGGTGATTAGACACCAATAGATTAGCTTAGAGGGAAGCTCATTGAGTGCCTCTTGTATAAACTCTTGTATTGTTTCTAGTGGAGAATACATCACAGATAGAGATAGGAGACAGATAGTTGAGGAAGATTCGAGACTCGGTTGTAGTCCGAACTCACATAATGTCATGGACATTCTACCATTAATAGAAAGTAACAAATTTTCCTATTTTCCAATTTTTGTCTAATGGATATCTGGTTATGAATGCCATACGTATTCGTGTATGATGTAGATGTATGTTAGAAATTGTCCATAGGGATAGAATTATAATATTCTATCTGTGAGTGTGTTGGATTAAGTCTGGTTATCAAGGCTAAGTGAAAGGAGTGTGCAACAGAGGGTGGAAACTTTGTGATTTGATGCAAGGAGTGTGTATCTGAACTCAGTCGAATCAAAAGAGAAGCTGCAAGGAGGGAACACTAGGATAATTCACAGACTCAGAGGGAAATTTCAAGGTGGTTGGGTACATTCAAAAGAAATATTGTGTTGGACAACTGAGAGGGGGCGGTGAATCAGTTGTTACTGTGCTTAAACAATTATTCTTATTTTAAACTCTTTACAGAGAACTCAATGCTAATCACAATAATGTAGGGATCTAATCAATAGAACATTCAACATCAATCACACACATGAAATATACAGAGACAAATATTTCCTGAGGAAACCCCTAAAGGGTAAAAACCTCTTCTTCTTGATATGATAACTAATATTTATTTTCTATACATTATCTTTCTTATGAGAACCAACTCATTGTGATGCTACCACCTCTACTTTTCAAGATGCAATGTGCTGAGAGAACCAACTCTCTAGTTTCTCTAGCACCCACTAGAAGGAAGCACCAACTCCCTAGTTTCTCTAGCACCCACTAGAAGGAAGCACCAACTCCCTAGTTTCTCTAGCACCCACTAGAAGGAAGCACCAACTCCCTAAGTGTTCTAGCACGAACTGGATGGAAGCACCAACTTCCAATCACACGGGCACTGACCTGTATAACAAAGAACAATAGTTCTCCCTTGCACCACCCTACCACCCTAGTTTTTCTGGCTGCAACCAGATGCAAGCTACAAATACCTGTGTTCAAGCACCCACTTGAAACTCTGGGGACACCAATCCTCCCTAGCACCTCTCAACCACCCTGAAATATAAATATTTTCCTTTTACAAATTTATCACAGTGATACAACATTTATCTATGGCTTACCAGTCTCATCATTGTTCTTCTACATTGCTCTGCTCTTCCTGCATCAGTGTTTATCTCCTCATGTCTATTGTGCTTTCTGTTCTTCTCTCATATATGCATTTTTGTTCCTTTCTTCTTTTGCACTTCATATCTTACACACCGCATGCTTCTACCCAATTGAATCACACTCAACAACTTCCATCATCTATTCTATGTTCTGCATTTTATACTCTTTGTGCACCTTCTGCATCCTTCATGCGCAGTACCTTTGCATGCTCTTCCCTGCGTCATTGTTATGCCCTATAGGTTGTTCACTGTAGCTCTTCCTTACTTCTACATAGATACACAATAGAATCACTTCACTTCTCTATTCTGCATTCATTTTTCACATCGAGTCATATCCTGATCATCATGGCAACTCTTCATCTTCTTTGGCAGTTCTATTGCCTGTCAGTTCATCATCAGTGCCCGTTATGCTGAGATTCCTTAGATTCTCTGGAAGTTGAGACTCTTCGTATTCTCTATCATTTACATCCAGTCAATTATGGATTCTTTGGATTATAACCCCTTCCTTCGCGTGACCATCGGTGGTGACCAAGCGCTTATTCAAAAGGGGCTTCCCGATTTCTGTCTAGTGAGCACTGGCTCCATTTCACGATATGAACTTGGGATATGAGCTTCATGTGACCAAGAGATTGTGGGCGCATCCAAAGGTGGTTTATACCAAACTAATTTTTTCACCACAATTCACCATGAGCCTCCATGTATCCTTTCTCCAAAACCATGGTTTCAATTGTGGCCCGCTCATGAAAATTTAAGGCTCGAGCATGTTCTATCCCTACAATGGAGCACGACCATCTATCTCATGATATTGATGGTTCTCTTGAATGTATGGTTCATATATATCCTCTCGAGTACACAGACCAGATCTCTCCTTCCTCCATCAATGGTTGAGGTATCCTTCGTGATCCGGGCTCCGGGAGTTTCAACTCTCAAGCCTTGTTCTTGTTGATTGGATATCTTCCGGAATGGAAGATATGCTAACATATGTCCTCTTCAATCAACGATTCTTCCTTCATTCCTTTATCCATGTGCGATCCTTAGTCTCAGCGATAAGATGACACATGTCCCTCGAAACCAATGGACAAGATTGATTTCGCGATTCATGCTAGGGGAGTTTCAAAACTCAAATTCTTGTTTTCTCCCGGAGAATTTCACCCAGATTCCATGATCCAATGACACGTGTCCCTCTCGGATCAACTGTTGACATATCCTTTGTGTCTCTAGACTTCGGAGATTTCAATTCTCAAACTCACATTCATCCTTCCTTTTATTTTTCTCGGAGATGATAATCCACTGATGCGTGTCCTCTTAAATCCAATGGATATCCTCCACTCCGGGACTTCGATATTTGGGACTTTGGGTCTATGGGCGAGTAGTGGTGGTAAAACTCCTGAATAAAAACTCCTGGAGTGATGTAACTCTTACGTCATTCCATGACGTTTCATGAGTCGAGAAGCTACCACATGTCACTTAGATTTATGATTTCCACATACCTGAAATGTCGATTCAACTTGACACTTTTCATTATCTTATTGTGCCATTTGTTCTTACTGACTTAGTCTACCATGTGTCCTTATCGAATCAACAACCCTCATTCTCCCTTTGATCGATGGTTGTGATCAAATCATGACTTTGCGTGTCGGGTGTTTGAACATGAGCCAACCCTTACTCTTCCAACTCCCGATATCCTAAATACTCTAGATCAATGGCCCATAACCCTCTATGATCCAACAGTCCAGGTCTTATCAAGATTTCATGTTTCACGAAGTTGAAGGACTAATCACCTTTGAATTTTCTAGTTCACAAGTCAGCGAAATGTTGATCTTTCACCACGTGTCCTCTGGATCCAACAGTTCAGATCTCATCGCGATTTCGCATTTCGTGGAGTTGGAGGATGGATCTATTCCATTATCCTCTTTGCAGTTATACTAGATCTGACGATTGTTGGTCCTCGGCACTCAGATCCAATGGATCAGATCTGTACTTCTCCTCTGATCTAACGGACATTGGGTATTCGAGATTGGTGATCCAATGACCACTATCGCTCCTCCTCCTGAGCTTTGGCTTTATAAAATATCTAAGTGTCAAAGGTTCTGTGAGTCTTGATGACTTTGGGTCTCATTTGCATTTCTGAGAACACTCTCTCTCCAGAGTGTTGGTAATGGAATTAATCTCGTCCCTTGCACACACTTGCGCTCTATGTGAAACTCTACGCTATTACTGTTATCCACAATTTTGGTCATCATGATGATAGTATGATGATGTTATGATGATGGAAAATCAAGATCTTCACTAAGAACACTTTCCTGAGAAAATTTACACTTTTCTGTTTCCAGAAATCATGCTTTTAAAGGAGGTTCGCAGGCTACCTATATATTTACCTGCGAGAATGCCTGATTCTTGCAGGCTGCTTTAAGATGGAGTGCGAGGGGTTCGCACTGTACCTAATTGCTAGGGTGCGAACATCTTCTTAAAGAGGAAAAAGATGAAGTTCACGAGCCTTCTAGAAGGGAATATTTGAGAAGAATGAGTTGGCTAGCGAATGGTTATCTAAGTACTGGCTTTCCTGATATCTTGGGATCATTTCCTATCCAAGTAACTAATCCATTCTCTCTTATAAATTAAGAGGAATACTCATGGAAAGGGTTAAGCAAGGAAGCAAACAAGCAGCAAGCTAGCAAGAGATTGATCGGAGAATTAGTGCAAGACTGTATGAAGGACTGATGCTACAGCAGCTAGAGACAACAGCAAGGTCATCAAAAGTGGTTGATTTTCTTCATGCATGAGCAAGTGTGTGTGTCAGAGATAGGAGCCATCGAAAGGAGACCTACAAAATCAAGGCTCAGGTTATAAGTTTCACTTTCAATTAATTCAATATAGTAATATGTCCCTTTCCCATAAATATGATGTCACTTTATTACATAACTCCTTGATCATATGTATAGATTAGCTATTGGATATATTGATCTGCCTTCACTTCAATTGGTTTGTACTTTTGTGATCTGAACGGGACAAGAGAATTGGAGCGAAGCTTGGAACAATAGAGATTTAAGGAAAGCGTTCATAAGGTATGTCCATAATCCTTACCTCTTAGTTCATTCAATAGGATAGATCTAGGGAAAGTGTATTATTCTGTCCTATTTTTTTCTAAATCCAGGTGGATATAGGGAGATCGGTTTGTGTCTGCACTCATGGATTTATCCTGAAACAAAATTGGTGACTCCGCTGGGGATCTATTCCCTTTTTCTTTATGGTTTTTTGAATTTTCTGTGGCCATTTTCTCTATTTTCATTTTTCTCCTGCTTTGTCAGTCTCTGAGTCCTCAGGATATCCTGAGAGACCTTCTGGATCTATAAGCCATCTTGAATTTTGCTTGCATTTTCAAAATTTTTATTATCTTCAGGAGTTCTCGCACTGTGTTCATTGACAGCCTGCGAGAACCAGTCAAGTTTGCACCTTGCATATAGGGTCTAGTACGAACACCTCTCACCTTGCTTTAAGGTGTCCTGCGAGAATCCTATCTTCTCGCACTATGTTACACTGCTTGCCTGTGAGCAAGATTTTTGAAAATTTTGGAATTGAGTCTTGACTTTTTCAACTGCTCAAATTTGTTGAAATACATCTTTTTGGCTTATTGGATCATTGACTTATGCATCTCTTTCTTTAGTTTGCTTGCTTGAACAGATTTAGGGTTTCAAGGTCTTTTTTTCCCTTGGTAGCTTGACTTTCATTTCTTAGCTTTGACTGGCATTTTCATTCTCTCTGACTTCTGGAGTTGAGTGTGTCTAATTGGCTGAGAACCAGTGATTGGTAGAGAGTCAAGTGTTTGGTGTTTCTCACTTGCTTGGTGGTTCAAAAGAACATTTTTCATTTGCATTGAGGAACTCATTGGTTTGATTTTTGTTTTTACTTTCGTTGAAAGTATTGGTTGGGTTGTTATCGTTTATTATTTTCGATTTGATTCTCTTTTCTCGTTAACCAAAGTTCTTCTTGGAAAGTGAACAACAAGTTTTCTTTCAAGATTTTGTTTTTGCCTTTTTGAAAACATTGAAAATCAAGTTTTAGAGTTTATTGAAGTATTTGAAAAAGACATATAGAAATTTCTCATTGATAAAGGATTGTTTGTATCGACATTTGAAAGGAAATTGAGAATTGCATTTGCATTGTAGCATTTGAGATTGATTCGGAAAATTGTCTCTCTCTCCCATAACTAGGATTCATGGAATGAAAAGGATTATATTTCATCATTATCCTTGCATTATTTGGGTCAGAGTCATACCTCATTGTTACACATCAAAATCACTCAACTGGATAAGTGTCGCATATTGCCTCTCACTTGTCGCAAGTGTCGCAAGTTGGATATAGAGTGTCGTGAATGTTTTCGGATCATGTCATCGCAACGAAGACACTAAAGAGGCACTTGAAACATATTATATACTTGGTTTGAAGGAAGAAACTGGTTCACTGGAGTCAAACATCTCTCAGCACCTAAGAGGGATTCTTAATAAAGGATTTGGAAGGGGAACGCTCCCCTAAAACTGCTTGAAAAGCGCTGGCGCCCCTCTACCATGCTTCAGAAGCGTTGTAGCACTTCTCCACCCTTTTGCAGAAGCGCTACTCAGATATGAAGCGATGGCGCTTCCCCTGGCCTTCTCTGGAGCGTTCTAGCGCTCTGATGCCCCTTCTGAGGGAGTGCTCTCCATTCTGGGTAAATTGTTAGCCCGGTGAGAAGAATAAGGGGAGAATCTTTCGAGTTTGGGAGACGGTTGAACTCAAATTCTTGGTTCTACCAAAAGATCTCTGATCCAAGGGGGAAGTTCCTAACTGGTTCTAAACATAACTCAAGTGGTTAGGCCCTTCCTAGCCTATATAAGCAAGCTCTATGGTGATGAAGAGGAGGGAAGAACTGAATGTGTAAAACTTATGATCTTGGAGGAAACTTGCAGCCAACCAAAGGAGGGCAATCATTGAAGCTGTTGTCATCCAGGTTGTGGATCGTTTAGGCAAGGGTTAGACGAAGAGGACTTGACGAAGCTGTTACATTCGCATCTACGATTGTAAGCATTGCTGTCGTTATTCTCATTAATATGACACGCTTGGCCTGTTTCTTTCTAGTTTGTGTCTGATGTTACATGAACTTATCATTCAGTGATAGATCTGTTTTCAAGCTAATGTCAATAGAG
>WSFP011566071.1:0-10893 GCA_009831015.1 Picea engelmannii
ACAATTATCATTTATGGCCTCATTTCTCATACACACATTCAACCATATTAATTCAATATGGTTTCTACACACACATGATTAAACATGAAATCTCAAAGATACATAGAAATAAACTATTTCCATTAGATTGAGCTCGATTACATACTAGGGAGCTTATCAGGTATTGGCCACTCTCTTGGCTTGATTTTACATTATGTCTGGCCCTCTTCCACTCATTCCCGCATGCTACATATTTAAAGACAAGTTACAAGCATCGGATCATCTCAAGTTCGATGTATCCTCTATCTATCCCTAAGATTGCTCAAATAAACAATATCATAACAACCCTATCATTTTTACACAAATTTCAAGGAAATATCATCCTCTTGGCCACGTCCGTCTTCTGGAAGCTTCATGATCCGATTTGATTTGGGGGGGGTCAATGCACCTGCATCAGACTCCCATGATAGAAAATATTCATGATCTCCTTATCATGTGTCTCCATTGCAGCACCATATTCAACCTATGGTATTCCTTTTACTCATGCATCACTCCATCATAATGTTTATCTTCTCCTCATGCTCAACAATGACCTACAAACAAGCCTTTCTCCTGTAGAAACCCTCCAGACGTTCTACTCAATACCTCAACAAGCTCTCTATACCTGCTACCCAATACCTCAACAAGCTCTCTATACCTTCTACCTAATACCCCAACAAGATTTCCCCTGAGATTGACCTTTTGGTATTACAGGTTCTCTCCTTTGGAACCTTCTGAGCACTCCTTTCTCTTCTAGGATTTTGCATATACCCACTCACACACAAGAAATATTTCCTTGCTTTGATACCACTTGATGAAAGACCATTTCTTAGTGTCATGAAGATCAGTGAATTTGATCCTCAGACCAATGGGTTATGGCCCATGAAATGGACTGAACATTAGTCCATGGAAACAATAAAAATCCTCAACCTCCTTTCACATCCTTTACCTTGGATTACAATAGTGTTCCCCCTTAAGAGATTCCATTGAAGTTCACATGAACTTCACCTCTCACGCATGTCTATCGAACTCTACCATATAACTTTGATTTAAGACCAAGTGCTTATCTTGTCGGGCACCTAACTCCCATAAACCATCACACTCCTCCTCTATCGAAGTATCATTGTTGGACTTTGATCATGTGGGTCACTCTGAATTTAGATTCCAACAACAAAACCAACTAGTCCAAAACCTCGGACTCTGAGGACTTTGATTTGTTGGTCCTACTTTGAATGATTGGTTCTGATAAATTGTGACTACTCCAACATCTTTCCCATGCCACTCCGATAATTCCACTCCGATGAACTTCCACGTGCCTCCTTTCAGATCCGTTGTTCTGGTTCACTCTGAACAGATCTCCACCATTAGTCGAAGTCTCTCTTTCATTGAATGTTCTGATCGTTTATAACTTCGAAGGTCATCAGACTGTCACCTTTTCAGAGTATCTATGATGGTTTAGTCTGCAATAGATTGGTCCAGATATCATTTCATGGATCACCATCGATCCTACCACGATCAACGATTGATCTTCCTCCTCCGATGGAATGTGACTTCCCTTTGGCTTTCCGACCTATAACACTCCGTTCTCTCGCTCATGGACTCTCTCCTCACACACATTCTCATGGGTTCATGACATTTAATAGAGATTGGACACAAAATAATAGAAACCCAAATACAATAAAATACATAATTTTCACTAAGAATCGAGCTCGATGTTACACATTAATATGGCCTCTATGGGCTAGGCTGCCCTCTCGATTGGGTTTACATTGTTCTAGGACTTTTCTACACTGTGCCTGCATGATTACATTTAAACAAGACAATATAATAAGGATAAGATCACTTCATATCCGATCTATTCCTTAGATCATTGAAAACACAGAAATATCGCAACAACATGCTTGAAATAATAGTAACAATTCACAACAAATCCGATTGCTTCACACAAATATCGAGGAAATCTTATCCTCTCAACCACACTACCTTCTAAAAGGTTCAATATTTCGAATATGATTTGGGGTGGGTGGGTCTATGTGCTTGCATCAATTACTAGTAATAAAACTATGAGAGATCACATGTCTGATATTTAAACTTAGGAGAAAGTATAACAACTCTTCTCTTAATGAACTTGTGGTTAGTAATAATAGAGTAATGAGATCCCACACATTACACTTAAGCTAACATGACGATAATAACAAAATTAGATCACACACATGCTCATCAATCCCTCGAAGAACTAAAACAAAAAGGATATGTTGGCTAGATTTGGTACTCCATTTCACACTTTCCTATGTTGCTTGGGGAATAATTGTTGAATAAATAGTTGTCATTGATGTCAAAGGACTTATATCATGTAAGTATTCAAATATAAGTATCCCTTGAAAAATTTGACTTTACATAAAAAGGTGAATTCAAAATAAAGTTACCTGAAAAGGTGACTTAATGTAAAAAGGTGAATTAAAAATGAAGTTACATGAAAAAGGTGGCTTTACATAAAAAGGTGAATTCAAAATTAAAAAAATGAAGTTATGTGAAAAAAGAGTATTAAAAGATAAAATGGTGAATTTACGTAAAGAAGTCAAAAAAGTAAAATGGTATTTTCCCATGGTTTGAAAACCCATGGTATTTTCCCAAGGTATTTTGAAGAGTGAATTAAAAAAGTATAAAAGGAGAACAATAATGTGAGAAAATGCGTGGGTGAAAATGTAATATTCTTACAAATAAAATTTTAAGAAGTAAGAGGAGTGACGCTTGAATATCATTTTAGTAGTGATGATTAAATATTAGCAAAGATCATATTTGGTGTTCTAGCAAGTAGATCTGGAATTCTAGAAAGAAGAACTTATAAAGATAGATCTATGGCAGAAGTAGTAGAAGAAGAAATAATATTTAGTGAAGGTAGAGCTAAGGTAGAAGCAACAAGCAGATCCAGTGAAGACATAATCAACTTGGTGAAGACAAAAGCAATAAGAAGACTTGTGAAGGAAATGTAGATGTTCAACCTTTAAAGAAGAATTTACAAGCTTGAAATTAGGTCGATGCCTACCAACATCAAGTAGTGGGGGTTTGTGTTTCTAGTAGGTTGGTGCTTACAAACATCCAACAATGGGGATTGGTGTCTCCAAAAGGTTGGTGCCTACAAACATTAATAAAAGAGATTGGTGTCTCTTGCTAAGTTGGTGCTTAGTGATGGCGAATGGTGTCTCCAGTAGATTGGTGTCTACGAAGATATGTAAGAGTAGGTTGGTGCCTACCAGAATTTTTAGGAGTGGGGATTGGAGTCTTCAGTAGGTTGGTACCTACAAATATTTGTAATGGTGGGTTAGTGTCTACAAATTACAAAGATAATTTTTTGTGGTTTTCTCCTGAAAGGGTTTCCACGTAAAATATTGCATCTTCTAGTTGTTATATTTTATGTGATTTCTTCATTATGGTTAATGATTGTTAAAAAGAAAAAGATATCCTTACACTGGTATCATAGAAGGTTCATTTGGAGAAAATATAACCACTGGAAGGTAGATCTCGGGAGCACACATGCCTGATCAGGAAGGTTTCTCTACAAACAGGGCTCCGTTGTTTGACATAACAAACTATGCCTTTTGGATCATAAGGATGTAGACATATCTAATGGCCCTTGGTTTTGATATTTGGGAATCAATCGTGACTGGTTATATAATCCCAACAACTTCACCAACATATACAACTAGGAAAAAGTCTAGTGAAAACAATGCTAAATTCATGAATGCCATCTTGCGTGGTCTGTTAGAATTAGATTTTGTCAATGTAATGCATTGAAAATTGGCAAAGGAAATTTGGGACAAAATTCAAAACATCTATGAAGGCGATGGCAAGGTCAAGAAGGATAATATCCAAAATCATAGAAGACAATTCAAGAGTCTGAAAATGAAAGACGAAGATAATGTTGTAGCTTATATCCTCTATGTAGATGATATTGTCAGCACCATCAAAGGACTTGGTAAAACAACTGAAGAATCAATGATTGTACAAATAGTGTTAAGGTCACTCCCTTTAATATTTGATGCCAAAGTTTCCACTATTGAAAAAATGAAGGATATTTTTTTTAACAAAGATGGGTAAGATTCTATTATAAAAGGCGGCTGCAACAATGCTAAAACAACCAGTGATTACAAAATTTCCCAAGCTACAAAGGGGCCTTCAACATGACATAAGATAATTTCAACCTAATATGCTCTATGTCTAATAATTTGATTACAAAAAATCTTTCATACTTCCAAGGGAATAATCTAACATAAGAGTGTAACAAAAAAATAATTTTATAGGGCATAGAACCTGAATTATTTAAGCTTCAAGACAATGTCCACCTTTTCCTAAGATTCTTCATTCTTGTTGCAGTGTAGTTGATATTTAAGATGTTGGTTGACTTCATAGGAACATTGGGACCCTATAGAAGGAGATGATGTTTGTTGTTGATTCTGTCTTGGCTTCGCCTCGCAATTTTTTTTGTTGAGAGAGAGGATTTGCTTTGAATGTATGTTGACTTTCCTCAAGACGATTTCTAACTCCTTATCCCTCTTCTTCTCATTGTCTTGGATTGATTTTTCCATTTGAGCATTAGCTTTGTGCAAGACAAACAATTCTTGTTGCTGTAGTCACAATTTCCCCTTCAAAATTTCCATCTCATAGGAGGAACAATGGTAGACAAATTGACTTCGAAACCACATTGAAAAATGCATGCTAAAAGATATTGAAGAGTGATAGATAAGGGCAAAGAAGAATAGAGCTCGATAAAAAAAGGTGACAAGAGGAAAACCAACTTCTTAATGAATTCCTAAATGTGCTAAATAATGAACTACATGATAGCTTTACTAACTGCATTGAATCTCCCATGTGTGGGCACAAAAAGAATCAAGAGATGTACTTGAATGGTGGTGATTTAGGGTTATGCAGGACCTGATCATGGAGCCACAAATGAGAACCCATGCAGAAGCGCACATAAGAGTATCATAGATTTATCCAACAACACAAAGTGACGAAAGGAAAAGGTAATATCCCATATGCGGGCTAGAGGAGAGCCAGGGAGCTAATAAATCTTGACACAGGAGAATAATGAAACATGTGCCAAGTGCTACGAGGTATTTGAAAGAGAGAAGAGGTGGAGATGACATGTCCAACCAAGTGCATGAATTCAATGATGAGAAGGTTGAAGGTCACATCGACCATAATGTTTTTTGGAATATGCATATTTCTAAGGTAGATAGTGGGTGGATAAATTTCCATTGAGACTTATATATCCTTGGTCCATTTTCCTAGCTTCCTTAGCTAGTGAATCTCCCTCACCATTCTATTAACGAAAAATGTGGTAGTAGTCTATCAAAAGGTAGTTTCATTCCTCAACTTCGATCCTTTGGTATATTCCTTAGAGATTGGGATGAGTGATTTTGATGAGCTTGCATAGACATTTGATAATCAACTCCGAGTCTCCTATGAAAATGATTCCCAAGTCTTTGTTTTCTCTGATGAGTTTTATCCCCATGTAGTCCACTAGGAATTCTGCTCGGTTATTTTAAGTGCATCTGATACCCCAAGAAAATTGTGAAATCTGTTTTTCGCCAGGAGCATAAATGATCCCCCCCACACCTGCCACCCCCTCAAAAATGAAGGATATTGACAAATTAACAATAGATTAATTGCATGGGATTCTCATTACATGCGAAATGAGGACTAAGAAAGAGAATCCATCAAATCAAGAAGCAACCTTCAAAGCTTCAAAGAAGATGAAGAATAGAGAACACAAATCAAGCATTTGTTCCAGCTGTGAACCAAAAAAACATGAATCACATTTTGTGAGAAAGTTCAAAAAAGGATTTGGAAAATACAAAGTTAAGCTACCCTTTAAATTCTTTAATTGTGGAAAAGTAGGACATTTTTCTGGTAAGTGTCCATATGCGAAAAATGAAAGTAGTGATGATGAAGAATACCATAACATAAAGAAAGGGAGAAAACATCACCAACACAAAAATAACCACAAATATGACATGCATGAAACAAAGAAGAACTCTTATAAGCAGAAGAAGAGCCTCTACTCAAAGGGGTTAGTGACTCGGTTGAAGAAAGCAGTGAAAGTAGTTCTAATAGTGATAGAGAAGAAACTTTGTTTATGACAACCAAAAAAAATATTGATGAAGATAAAGGGAAAGAAACGATGGATTCAAAAGAATATAAAAATGCTGAAATAGTTTGGGAAGTGAATCTCG
This sequence comes from Picea engelmannii, assembly GCA_009831015.1. NCBI lineage: Eukaryota > Viridiplantae > Streptophyta > Pinopsida > Pinales > Pinaceae > Picea > Picea engelmannii. The sequence continues at coordinate 6,255 of WSFP011566071.1, forward strand.
AAGAACTCATGTGTGCCTTAAGCGAAATAAAGAATCTTACAAAAAAAATTGAAAGAAAAGGAGCACTTGCAAAATATGAAGAAGAGGATCGTGATTCAAAATCCAAAATGTCACAAAGCCTTTAAGAAACATATTTTTTTTTATATGAGACTAAAGGTTCAACTAGAAGAGGCAAGAAGGATAAAAGAAGTGGTGAGAATCCAACTGAAGGAAAAGGAAGAAAATTGCGAGAATATAGAATCTAAAATTGTTTCCTTAAGAAAGGAATTGAAGAAAATGATTATTGAGTTGAAGTTTAAAAAGAGTGTTGAAACCTTAGATGATATCATCAATTTTCAAAGATCTCCATTCATTAAGACTGGTTTTGGATATGATAAGAGTTATATGACCAACAAAGAAGATTCAAAAGCTACAGAGCCATAGAAGAAGGTAAATGAAGGAAAATCTAAAAGCTATGATGAAGTACTCAAAAGCTCCATTAGTGATAAAGACAAAAGGAATAAAGAAAATGATGTTCCAAATGAAATCAACATTCTTCCCAAAGAAAAAAAGGATAGATTCAAAAGATCTTTCCCACCAAGGCCACCTCACATGACTTGGTATCAAAATTCTTTCTTTGGATATTGCTATTACTGTAATAGTTTTGGTCATAAATCAATAAATTGTAGAGCACATGGAAGAAATAATTATGTGTGGAACAAAGACATAATTACTTGTGGCTTATCAAATAGAAATTACAATTCAATTTCCCCTTTATTTGATTACAATGTTGTATGTTATAAGTGTACCAACTATGCGCACATAGCAATTTTTTGTATAAGTGGCACTGTAGAATCTCCTAGACAAAACAAGGAAGTGGATACCCTTACCAAACAAAAGAAAGAACCCATATGAGTTTGGAAAAGGAAGTAGGAGCAAGAAAAATAGAAGGAGGAATCTATGCTTGCGAAAACTACCCTTCATACTCAAAACAAATGAAACAAATAATACATTTATAGTGGATACTCAATCCACATGACAGGGGGAAAGAACAAGTTTCGCACTTTGAATGAAGTAAACTAAGGTAGTGTAACATTTGGAGATAATGCTACCGCAAGGATAGATGGAAAAGGTACTATCATTATTGATAATGGAAAGACTAAAACATATAATGTCTTGTATGTTGAAGGGTTAGAACACAATCTTCTCAATGTTATTCAAATGTTTGATCAAGGACACACTCTCACATTTGATTCCCAATGTTGTGAGATAAGGAAGAAAGGCTCAGGAAAGTTAGTAGCAAATGCATATAGAACATCGAATAATGTATATATCCTCAATGAGATAGAGGGAGAAAAATGTTATATGGGACGAATATATGAGATTTGGTTACGACATAGAAGAATGGGCCATATGAACTTCAATAATTTAGTGAAAATCAACACTAAATAAACAGTGAGATTGCTAAACCTTTAAATACTCTTTGTAAGCAATGTCATCATGGAAAATAGACAAGAGAAAGCTTCAAATCAAAGGATTACTAAACAACAAAGCCATTGGAACTCGTTCATATAGATCTTTGTGGGCCTACAAGAACACAAAGTCTACAAGGTGAAAATTACTTCATGTTGCTCATTGATGATTATTCTAGAATGACATTGGTTAAATTAATACAATACAAATTTGAAGCATTTGAGAAGTTCAAAGAATTCAAATCCTTCATTTAAAATGGAATTGTTTTGAAAATAAAGTGCTTGATATCAGATAGAGGAGGTGAGTTTATCTCAAATGAATTTGAAGAATTTTGTGAGACTCATGGAATAAAGAGATATTTTTTAGCTACAAGAACTCCAAAACATAATGGAGTGGTAGAAAGGAAAAAATGAACCATACAAGAGATGGCAAGAACAATGTTAAATGAAGCCAACCTATAATATAGGTTTTGGAGAGAAGCAACCAACACCACAATCTACATTATGAATAGAGGGCAAATTAGAGTCAACAACAACAAAAAACCATATGAATTAAGGAAGGGTAAACCAACAACAGTTAAATACTTCAAAATTTTCGAAAGCAAGTGCTATGTAAAGAAATATGATGAGGATTTGGGTAAATTTTACTCCAGATCTGATGAAGGTATATTTCTTGGTTATTCATCAAGAAGCAAATCTTATAGATTTTACAATACAACATTGTGCAAAATTGTAGAGAGTGCAAATGTAAAAGTGGATGAAGCAGGGAATTGGAAGGTGAAAGCACGAGTAAATGTTCAAATAGATGAGCCAAGATTCAAAGAAAAAAAAGAAGAATAAGGAGAAGAAAATGAACAAGAAGGAACAAGACTCTAAGATACAAAGACACCATATAGACTTGTCTGAAAGAATCATTTGTAAAATCTAATTCTTGGTGATAAAGATACAAGATTCAGACTAGAAGAAGATTAACAAGTGCACCAAAACATGCAAAATTATCCTTTCTATCTAAAGTAGAGCCTAATAATTTTGCAAAAGACAATGAAGATAAACATTGGATTGATGTTATGAAATAAGAACTGAATCAAATTGAGAAGAATGAAACATGAGAACTTGTTCCAAGGCCAACATATAAACATGTTATTGACACAACGTGGGTTTTTAGGAACAAGTTAAATGAAGATGGAAAAGTGATAAGAAATAAAGTAATATTGGTTTGTAAAGGTTATGCTCAAGTTGAAGGTATTGATTTTGAAGAAACTTTTGCCTCGGTTGCAAGACTAGAAGCTATCAGGACAATTTTGGCATTTGCATGTTTCAAGAAATTCAAAGTCTATCAAATGGATGTCAATTCCGCCTTTCTCAATGGAAATTTAGAGGAAGAGGTATACATTGAATAACTAGAAGGTTTCTTATTATCAAAAAACAAGGATCACATGTGCAAATAAAGCACTTTATGGGCTAAAACAAGCTCCCAAATCATGGTATTCAAGTCTTAATAAATATCTACAACAATTAGGCTTCAAAAGATGAATTGATGATAGTAATTATTACATCAAGACAATAGGAGAAAATCAATTGATTGTTGTGGTTTATGTAGACGACATCATTTTTGGACGCAATATGAACAAAATGTGCCAAGAGTTTGCAATAGAAATTCAAAAGGAATTTGAGATGTCTATTCTTGGTGAATTATAATTCTTTCTTGGATTACAAATATATCAATATGAAAAAGGCATATTCATTTCACAAACCAAGTATATCAAGGAAATGTTGAAGAAATTCAAAATAGAAGACTGTACACCAGTCATCACACTCATGGTCACAGGTTGTAAATTGAGCAAAAATGGTGAATCTCTAGAAGAAAATCAAACATTGTATAGGTCAATGATTGGCAACCTACTATATGTGAGAACATCAAGGCCAAACATTCTGCAAGTAGTAGGATTGGTTGCATGGTCTCAAGTTGCACAAAAAGAAACTCATGTGCAAGTAGTGAAAATGATCTTCAAATATATAAAGGGCACCCTGGACTTTGGCTTATGGTACTCAAGAAGTGAATATCTTACTCTAACAAGATAAATAGATGCAGATTGGACATGTGATATTTATGATAGGAAAATCAAAAGTGGAGGAGCATTCTTTCTGGGCAACACTCTAGTGTCTTGGTTGAGAAAGAAACAATCTTCAGTTTCTCTATCCATCGCAGAGGCCGAGTATATAGCAACAAAATCATGTTTCACACAAGTTCTTTGGATGAAGCAGACATTGAGAGATGTTAAGGTAGACTATGATCATCCAATCTCAATAATTTGTGACAACACAAGTGCAATAAATATTTTAAATAATCCTGTTATGTACTTGAAAACAAAGCATATTCCAACAAAATATCACTTCTTAAGAGAACAAGTAGTAGAATAAAACATCAAGATGGAATATAATGCCACCAAAGAACTAATTGTGGATATTTTCACAAAACTCCTTCTCAAAGAAACAATTGAATATATCAGACATAAATTGGGAGTGATATACATCTCATCTAGTCACTAAGTGCTTAAGGAGAAGCACAAGCTCAGGGGGAGCACTCGTTTGCCATTGATGTCGAAGGGGGAGAATTGCAGACAAAGTTGTGGACATGTGGATAATTCTTTTTGATTATGTGTCTTGATTACACGATTGGCATAAATGAAAAAGGGGGAGATTGTTGAATAAATTGTTGTCATTGATGTCAAAAGACTTATATCATGTAAGTATTCAAATATAAATATCCCATGAAAAATGTGACTTTGCAGAAAAAGGTGAATTCAAAATAAAGTTATGTGAAAAATGTGACTTTACATAAAAAGGTGAATTCAAAATGAAGTTACATGAAAAAGGTGATTCAAAATTAAAAAAAATGAAGTTACGTGAAAAATAAGTATTAAAAGATAAAAAAGGTATTTACGTAAAGAAGTAAAATGGTATTTTTGTTGATATTGAGAAAGGGGTGAATCAATATCAAGTACAATTTAAAACCTTTTTCAACTTATAATTAAACCATTCAATTATATCCAATGAGCAATGAACAATAGTATACGAGTTACACCAATACACCACAATACACCATGCACAATATATGAGAAATAATCAATAGTTATTGTTCAAGGGAAGTAATGACTTCCAAAGGTAGCTACAACTTCCAAATGTAA
>WSFP011566076.1:0-10893 GCA_009831015.1 Picea engelmannii
TGCTCAACATTCCTCCTTTCCTTGGTCTGCACCTAGTGTTCAACGTGGATCTCCTTCGCCCTTATTTCCCACCATTATTGGACACCTCAGAAGTAGCAGAACAACTGACACCAATAGAGCTCAACCCCTACTGCATACAACAAGAATACAATGATCATATTGTGGACAAACAGATCAAGGGCACTTGACAATAAAGGATCTATCTCTATTGAGTCGTGAAAGCATGGCAGCTCCTGCACCAAGGCAAGTGGCTCACCCGGGGCCAAATTCAACAGAAATTTCCTCATCTGATGGGGGACCTCAATGCTATGGAGACCATTGATTCCTAAGGATGGAGGATTGACCCATATGGATATCGGTGGCCTCCCACCTTCTCCAACTGTCTCAAAATAGTGTTCTGACAATTTTGGCAATTTACTATTTTTAGCAGTTTTAACTTCTAGGGCCATTTTGAGGGCCTAAATAAAGGTTTTTTTGGGATCAAGCTCCTCAATTATATCCAAAGGAATAATTGAGCCCCCAAAATTAATCTCCTCGATGATATCTTTCGAACAGGCTATCACATGCCTAAAATGGAGATCGTACGCAAAAGTTACGACCCTGGGAAGTTGATGTACTAACTTACCCAAACGGAGCCCACATGACTTTTGACACTTCATCTCCTAGGGTTAGGTTTTTGGATGTCTATGGTTTTTGGAATTATTTCTTATTGTAAAATGGCCTTCAGAGCCTCATTGTAACCTCCTTCTTGCGAATGCGTGCTGCCGTCACATCTCTTCTCAGAGATAAGCCACCACCATTCCAGTAAGCTTGTTTTCGCTGCATTTTATTGTTTCAACTTATTTCCTTATTGAATAGAAAACCATTTTTACTGTATCTATGTTATTTTGTGTTAAGAACCTGTTAAAAATATGTATTCATTTCATTCTGCTCATAAAATCCAGATCACCAACCCTTCAAGGATGAGGTAGTGTGTGATGTTTCCCCTCTTAATGTTTGTGATGTTGTTTTGGGACAATCATATATGTGGAAACATCATCTTGTTTATGAGTCTCAGCTCCGTAGTGTCATTATTACTCTGGGGGTTTATCTCTACAAGATATTAGAGGTAGTTACGACTATTGTTTCACCAAAACAGTTCCACAAGGTAATATATCATACTGCAAAATTCATAGTCTTCACAGTCTTTTCAAAGGAATAATAGAAGGCCACTGTAACCACTATAGCCTCAACACCTCTTATCCATCATAAGCATATTGTAGAGGAGAAAGAATTTATTTTTTCTTCACCTATTATGGTGCCTACACAATGCCCCATGAAGCCCAGAGAAAATCTATTGGTGGAATAGATTCAACCCCACCAACAACAGGTTCGTGACAACCTTACACAAACCAAGCAACAAAACTTCTCCAACAAGGCATGCATCTCACCAAGATTAAGATTCAGGAAATGCTTTCCCCTATTCCCTAGGCACTTAACGCAATGGAGACCATTTCTTCCTAAGGGGGGAGGACTGATCCAGGTGGATATTGGTGGCCACCCATATGTTCCAAATTCCAACTAGCTCATCTTGACAGTTTTCAGTTCAACGTATTTCTCTGTAATGGGGACACTTCTTTGTAATTGTGGGTTCTGCACTTCTAGGGCTATCTTAAATCCCTACATAACATCTATGTGGATATGGGTGGCCTCCCACCTATTCCAACTGGCTTATTTTGGAATTTTTCATTTCAGTACATCTTTTGTACTTCCAGGTCTGTTTTTGGGCCTTAAACAATGTTTCCTTATCTTTCCATTGTTAAAATATAAACTAAGCCATATTTTTACGGTGTAATTCATATTTCTCGAAAATACCTTTCCAACGGGATATCATATTCCTAAAACTAATATTGTATGCAAAAGTTATGACCTTGGGCAGTTGATGTACTAACTTACCCCAATGAGGCCAACATGACTTTTGGTGCTTCATCTCCTAGGGTTAGGTTTTTGGATGTCTAGGGTTTTGGAATTCATGTTTATTATAAAAAGGCCTTTAGAGCCTCATTGTACTCATTTTATTGTGAATGTGCATATTTTTCATATCTCTTCTTAGAGATAAAGCTTCCACCATTCTAGCAAGTCTTTCACTCTGTATTTTTACAGTCTTTGTATGTTTATTTCATTAATAGAAATCAGGTATTGTTGTATTTCTCTTTTTTTTGGAAATATTTATGTGTATTTCATTATAATATCTCTACTTTCATTTCATTCCGAAAATAATCCGGATCAGTGCATTCCTTGAATATGTGGAGGCACTACCTCATCGGAGAGAGATTTGAGTTGAGGACATACCACTATGGTATGAAATACTTGTTTGGACAACCAACTCTTAATAGTAGGCAAAGTAGGTGGTTAAATTTCCTCAATGAATATGATTTTGATATAAAGCATATCAAAGGTAAAGAGAACGAGGTGGATGATGCACTCAGTAGAAGAGTGCATGAGATGCATGATAAAACTATAATATCCCAAGGCCGAGCCCTGTTTGTAATTATGAATGTAACATGTTTGGTAGGCCAGTTAGCCAAGTAAGTATAAGATGGTAGGCTTATGTGTTTATTAGGCTAGAGAGCCTAGATGTTAAAGGCCAGGAGCCTATTCTGTACATGTAAATATTCATATTGTTAATATAACAACATCGCTGCATGTAGACCGACCACAGAGAAAGAGTTACGGGGGACTAAGATCCACTAGGATGGGTAAGGGAAGGGGGTTGAGAGGCTGGAAAGAGGGGCTAAGATTAAGAGCTTAAGTCCAATAGAATAATATATTATTATTCTAAATGTTATGAGTTGGATATGAATATATCCTAATTTCCTTTAGGGAGAGGAATGAGTTCCAAGTGGGAGGAATCTGCTCCTGGAGAGCCAAGTGTCATCCAAGATGCATGCAAATTTATGGGGGGGCGCTCTCACTACTCTAAGGAGGGGGAGGATTCAAAGGTTTCTCACCATTCTTAGAAGATTACTCACCAACTTTCTCACCATGCTGACCAAGTTGGCCATCAGTTACCCAGATTCACTGATACACTGAGCAAGCACATAGTGAGCCAGTCCACCATTGAATTCTTGAACCTCCCCAAACCTCTACAACAATCCTGAATTGATACCCTCACTACACCTGTACCCTACGGGTTTCCTGCATATTTTCCTATCAATACCGTTCCTCGTGTCCAATTTCTATTGCTACCATCACCATGCCCATGTGTTGAGGAGCGAGAGTGAAGAAGCAGGATGTCAGGCCCATGGATAGAAGAAGTAGGTTGTTAGGCATGTGAGCAACTCTCTCCAAGTGAGAGAGTGTGTTGAGGAAGTGAGTTCTCCTATAGGGATTCAAGTAGCAACTACATAGCTCTGAGAATTCCTGATCAGGCCTATTGTTGAAGCCCCAAAAAGGGAGGTGTAGCAGCCGATGGACTGTGTGATAGTGAAGGTGTACACTACTGGGGTGGGAAAGGCATGTGGGGAATGAGAGTCTGTGAGATGTGGGCATAAGTGGCTCCTTGGAAGAAATTATTCCTGTTGTACTGTGAAACTTCTTGTTGTCCCTTCCTAGCCTAGGAATCCATCGCCTAATGGAGTTTAGTCCCAACTCAGGGGTGACCCTGCTTAGAGTGAGGAGCAGTGTGGTCTATGAGTGGGAGGTTCATGCAAGGTATGCACACAGTTGGTGTACTTCAATTAAGAGATAAGTATATTTTCTGTGCTTAATGGTTAAACGATGTATTTAAGTGCATGTCGGTGAATCTTGTAATAATATCATGTGTTTCACTGCATGTATGTTTCCATATTATCTCTTTCATTTTCTGTTAAGTTTATATGTGGATTTTTTCCCAAAAGAGATCTATCTAAGGTAGTGTGCCCGGAATGTTGGTGGTTGGGGACGTTACAAATTGGTATTCGAGAAAATATATGTTTACTTAGTGACGATGCCCAACCTGTTGGTGGATGGGGACGTTACAAAATGGTATCAGAGCATTTTCTGGAGTAGCATATCCTGCCTTGGGTGGCTGGGGATGTTACAAATTGGTATCAGAGAAATAATATGTTTACTTAGTGATGACGCCCAACCTATTGGTGGCTGGGGACGTTACAAAATGGTATCAGAGCATTTTCTGGAGTAGCACTGCTCGAACTGGGTGGTTGGGGATGTTACAAATTGGTATCAAAGCCATGTTTTCAACATTGATCCTGGATGGGCCATGCTAGTGGAATTTGAAGCAAAAGTTTCGAAAAGAAGTTGTTGTCAAAATAGACAAAATATGAGTTAAGAGCGTCCCTGGGCGCCAAGAGAATACCTTAGTAATTTTATGAAGATCAAGAGTTATAACGGTTTATGTAATGGCAATAAAGAAAGAAGCCATAACAACTGTTGTGTTGGGATGCAAGTTTTGAATTTGGAACGTAAGATCTGTGCAGGGAAAGGCCAACTTTTTCTAGCTGTCAGATATGGAAAAAGGTGCATGAGATTTAACCTCCAAGTCCTTTGAACTTCGTGACTTCGGTGAAGTCTATGTGTTATAGAGAAAAAGGGGCCGAAGCCCAAAGTTCCAAAGTCCCGGAATGGATCTACACTGTAGATCCGGGGAGAAGTGCTTGACCATTGGTTTTGGCCGAAGACAGATCAAAACCGTTAGATCAAGCCAAAAGCATAAGGTAAGGCACAATGGTGAAAAATAGATCTCAAACGATAGATCTATGTGCAAATGATTGTGAGCCATAGATCTCACAATAGTGCAGAAATTCGACATTCAGAAGTAATAATGTGGGATAGAGTAAAAAACTCCCGAAGTCCCAAAGTCTGGAGTTAATCCAGACCGTTCATCAAAAGGGACATGTGTCAGCAAATTGTCTTGTTTGGGAATTCGACTTTTGGGAGAAACAAAGTTTGCTAAGGTAAAAACTCCTGAAGTCCCAAAGTTCGGAGTTAATTCGGACCGTTCGTCAAAATATACATGTGTCTATAGATTGGCTTGTTCTGGAATTCAACATTCGGTAGAAACAAGGTGTGATAGAGTAAAACATCCCGAAGTCTCGAAGTCTGGAGTTCATCTGGACCGTTCATAAAAGGAGATGCGTGTTAGAATATAAGCTTATTCGAGAGTTTGACATTTGGGAGAATTGGAGTGGGCCAGTGTAAAATCTTCCAAAGCCCGAAGTCCCGACGTGACGTGACTTGTTGATGTCACCTGGGATGTCATAGACACATGAGAAGTGTGCCACGTGTTAGTGAGTTAAGAACATTTGGAAGATTGAAATGCCAGTTAGAACGTGACACATGTCACCCATCTGATTGGGCCACATGTCCTCTTGTAGTATTTCACCACGTGGAACTCCTCTCGATCATGGATGGTGGGGCCCTTGATGGTTACATAAAGTAGTTAAAACCTTGGCGAAGTATTTAACTAGATTGGGCACATAGTAACTTGGTCAGAGTGGATGCGTCGTGCCAAATCCTACAGTTCATAGACTTGGCACTCCAGAGGAGTTATGTTCAAGTGTAAAGACTCTCGAAGTCCTGAAGGCCAGAATATACCTCGACCATTGATCATGGAGGACATGTGCCAACAGATCTTGCAGTCTGGAGACTGGGCACTTTGAAGGAATTGTGTTACATTTTGCATAGAGTCAAGAAATCCCGAAGGCCAGAGTATACCTCAACCGTTGGTTCCAGAGGATGCCTGGTGTCATATCCCAAGGTCTGGAGATTTGGTACTCCAAAAGAAATATTGTTGCAATGGCTTGAGTCAGGAACTCTCGAAGGCCGTACTTAATGTGGACCGTCGACCGATAGAGGGTACGTGGAGGTAGATGCGATAGTCCAAATACTAGGAGATATAGAAGATTGAGAGTATGGACATTTTGGAAGTCCCAAAGTCAGAGTTGAACGTGGTCGTTGGTAATCATAAGGGCGTAGACTATTGTTTTTTTGGTTGTAAATTCACCATTTTGAAATTCCAACGGATCTACGCATCAATGCTTTGAAAAGTCTCGAAGCTGGAGTTCAGTAGTAAGTCACAACCGTTGGATACTGAGAAGCCATGGACCGTTGATCCACTGTCCTTCACGAGTTCAACAATTCGACGCTCCAGGGAATTGGAAGGTTGAGGATTGTGAAAACCTCTGGAGCCCGAAGCTCTGAAGTCCCTAAGTTCTGAATAAGTGCATGTCAGCCTAGCGCTTGGACACATCCTGTGGTCATAGAAATGGGGGGATGAGGAAAAAGGGGCTGGTAACTGAAAGTAAATTGTAGAACATAACAGGACTTGGAGATAAATCTTTGGGGATTCTTGATCGACCAAATACCTGCAAAAAATGGAGTCTGATATTCTTTTGTTGAATAAGATTGGTTTAAGTTATTCTGGAAACATATTAAGTCTAATAGCCTGACAAAATTTGATTGACTGCACATTTTGCAGAGTTAACAATTGTCAGAACCAAACCAAATTGTTAAATAATGCAGAGAAATGGAGGAGGCACAAGATGCTTATAGTCTGGAGGATGAAGTTAGAGGAATGGATGTCCATTTGGGAGTTGAAGGAACAAACTCCAATGGGCATGGAGAAGAAATAGATAAAGATGCGGGTATGATGAAAATCATTAAAGAATTGAAAAAAGATGTCCAAATTCACCAAACATATAATGAAAGGCTTAAGAGAGACAAGGAGTAACAAGAAAACTTCAATATGAAGTTAATGAAGAGCCTGGAGATAATTGAAAATAAGTTGGATAAAGATAGTGGATCCAACAAATCAAAGAGCCACATGTTTCCTGATGTGGAAAGGAGAGAAAAAAGTGGTAACAGATGTCACCCACACTCCCAAACTCATTCCAAAAGGAGGTCACACAACAATTCAAGTCCATCACCTACCATAAATAATAGTAGATCTGAAGTGGATGAACTGAAAGGTGAAATCAATAAGATCAAACCTCCTAATTTTGATGGAGAGCACAAGAAAGATGAAGAGGATGAGACATGGCTACTTGGCATGAGGAAATATTTCCAATTGCATAATTATTCCTCTCATGCAGAAGGAATAATCACAGTCTATTAGATGAAAGGAAAGACATCCATGTGGTGGGATCAGCTTGTGCAAGTGAAACACATCCAGGAGAAGAATGTTACATGGAAGGAATTCAAGAAACATTTTGAAAAGAAGTACTTAACAAAGAGATACTATGACAAAAAGATGAAAGAGTTATAGATGAATATGAAAGGATATTTCTAGCACTGTTAAAGTATGTCCATTTCCCCAAGGATTAGACAGTCAAGATCCATATATATATGAGTGGGATGCCACCTTTTATCAGTGAAAAATTCCATTATGATGATCCTAAAACTATGGAAGAAACCGTAAGGAAGGAACATTGTTTATATGATCATCATAGGGGAAGGCCTACTTTCCAAAGAGCTTGGGAAGACAAGAGGAAGTTTAAGAAGGAGCAGAGGCAGAAGGGGAGCAAGCCACCATTTTTCAAAAATAGTCCTCAAGGACAGCTAGTTTTGAGGGAGCCCAGGATGGCTGAAGTAGGTGGGCAAAGGCCAAGGTAGACACCTATGCAATGTTGGGGTTGTAATGGATATCATAAGTTTAGATATTTCCCTCACAGAAAAGACAAGGTGAGAAATGTTCACAATGTTTAGCAAGAAAAAATAGTGGAGGACATGGGCATAAGAGTACCAAGAATCTATCCATCCTTGGACAACAAGAAAGTTGTGTTTCAATCACACATGATTGAAGTCGAATGTATGATCAATAATCATGCCTTTACTATTCTAATTGATTCAGGGGCTAGTCATAGCTATATAGATCCTAAGGTATTGGAAATATTTCAATTACCAAGAAGAAAGCATGGGAAATCTTGGTTTGTGCAGCTGGCTATAGGATCTAAGATAAAGGTTGTTGAGTTGGTTAAATCATGTCCAGTGGGAATGAATGGACTAAGTACCAAGGCATATTTGAACATGTTTCCTTTGGGATCGTATGATTGCCTAATTGGTATGGATTGGTTGGACCAACACCATGCCATATTAGGTTGTCATAACAAGGCATTCACTTGCTTGGATGAGGAAGGAAATCAGAGAGCAGTCCAAGGAATTCCCAGGGTAGTTATTGTCCAGGAAATATCAACAATATAGCTAAAGAATTGTTACAGGAAGGGATGCCAAATATTTGCAGCCCATATGGATGAAGCACCTAAGGATAAGGTGCCAAAATTGGAGAACCATGCAGTCCTAAAATATTTTGAAGATGTTCTCAAGGAGACACCAGGGTCACCTCCAAAGAGAGATATTGATTTCTCTATAAATTTGATGCTTGGGGCAACTCTAGTATCAAAGACTCCCTATTGGATGAGCACACCATAATTGAAAGAACTTCCAATGCAGCTTGAATAACTTTTAAAGAAGGGGTACAGATGCCCAAGTGTGTCAACTTGGGGTTCACCAATGTTAGTTGTGAAGAAAAAAGATGGGCCCCTGAGATTGTGCATTGACTTCAAGCAGTTAAATAAAGTTACTATAAAGAACAAGTATACTTTACCAAGGATTGATGATCTCTTCGATCAGTTAAAGGATGAAAGGATATTTTCAAATATAGATCTTAGGTCAGGATACCATCAGGTAAGGATTAAAGATGAAGACATCAGTAAGACCCCCTTTAGGACAAGGTATGGCCATTATGAGTTCACAATGGTGCCATTTGGGTTATCAAATGCACCGACTGTTTTCATGTGCTTAATGAATGGTGTTTTCTGAGAATATTTAGACAAGTTTGTCATTGTCTTTTTGGATGACATCCTTATATATTCCAAGATAGAGGAATAGCACAAGAAACACTTGAGTATGGTGTTACAGGTTCTAAGAGAGCACCTACTGTTTGCTAAGTTGAGAAAGTGCTCATGTTTCCAAAATCGAATCCACTATTTGGGACATATAATATCCAAAGAGGGAATAACAATAGACCCTGAGAATATTGAAGCCGTTAAAGGGTGGGAAGAACCTAAGAAGGAAGAACCTAAGAATGTGACAGAAGTCATATCCTTCATGGGTATAGCTGGTTACTACAAGAGATTCATTGCAGGATTTTCGAGGATTGCTCACCCAATCACTTCCTTGCAAAGAAAAGGGGTAAAGTTTCAATGGACAAAAGAATGTGAAAAGAGATCCCAACAATTGAAGCAGTTGTTAACCAGTGCTCCAATTCTAAATTATACATATCTAGATGAAGAATTAGTGGTTTGCACAGACGCATGCAAAGAAGGACTGGGTGGAGTCCTCAGCCATAATGGATTTGTGATATGTTTTGAATCCAGGAAATTGAAAGAGAATGAAATGCTCTATGCCACTCATGATTTGGAGTTGGCAGCCATAGTACACTCTTTAAAGAAATGGAGACACTACCTCATGGGAAAGAGTTTTGAGATGAGAACAGACCATAATGGTCTGAAATATTTGTTTGATAATCCTACTTTAAATTCCAGGTAGAGAAGATGGTTGGAATTCATCTATGAATATGACTTTGATATCAAGCACATCAAAGGAAAGGAGAACAAAGTAGCTGATGAAATCAACATGAAATTGCATGAACTACATGATACAACCATCAACATGTATCAAACCGATCTTAAAGACATAATTTTTGGGGATGCAAAAGCAGATACACAGTACATGGAAATGGTAACAAATTTACAACAAGGTAAGTTTATATAGAAAATAGAATATTATAGGTTGGAAGTTGATGGAATACTCCTATACAGGAACATAATTTATGTACCCAGTTCTCACGAATTGAGGAGTATGATATTGAAAGAGATGCATAATGTGCCTTATGCTAGGCACCCTGGATATCAGAAAAAATTAGCAGCAGTCAAGAGCCATTACTATTGGCCAGCCATGAAGAAAGAAATTACAGAGTACATCGCCATATGTTTGGAGTGTCAAAAGGTCAAAATTGATCATAGACACCCAACTGGGTTGTTAAACCATTACCCATGCCTGAGTGGAAGTAGGAAGTGGTGACAATGGATTTCATCACAAGATTACCCAAAACAAACAAGAAACATGATTCCATCATGGTGGTGGTGGATAATATTACTAATCTAGATGGATATCGATGGCCACCCACCTTTTCCAACTGGCTCAAAACATTTTTCTGACAATTTTGGGAATATACTATTTTTAGCAGTTTTAACTTCCAAGGCTATTTTGAGGGCCTGAATGAAGGTTTTTCAGTATATATCTCCTCAATTATAGGAAAAGGCATGATTGAGCCCCCAAAATGAATCTCCTCGAAAATACCTTTCCAATGGGCTATCCCATGCCTAAAACAGAGATCGTATGCAAAAGTTACGACCCCGGGAAGTTGATGTACTAACTTACCCAAATGGGGCCCACATGAGTTTTGGCGCTTCAACTCCTATGGTTAGGTTTTTGGATGTCTAGGATTTTTGGAATTCTTTCTTATTGTAAAAATTCCTTCAGAGCCTCATTGTAACCTTCTTCTTGTGAATGCTCGCTGCCGTCACATCTCTTCTCAGAGATAAGCCACCACCATTCCAGCAAGCCTTTTTCCGCTGCATTTTACATTTTCAGCTTATTTCGTTATTGAATAGAAAACCAATTTTACTGTATCTCTATTATTTTGTATTAAGAACCTGTTAATAATCTCTTATCATTTTGTTCTTCTCATAAAATATGGATCAGTGGTATCAGAGCGGTCTGCTCCTTATCGTCTTAATGCATGTCCCCAACGAGGTCGGAGTACAAAGAGTTGGGTCTCAAGCTTGTTTCTCTTGAGGACAGAAGCTCTCACACACCCAAGTGACCTCCCATGGCAGTAGAAAAGAAAGATGA
>ML910600.1:0-10537 GCA_009831015.1 Picea engelmannii
CATCTTTAACAATAAATTACACATAAATAAGATACATAAGAACACAAAAACCATAACACTTATCTTTTAAGAAATAATTGCACCGATTGGTTGATATGAAGGACGTTCCTCCCAACCATAGGCTATGTTAATTCCATTTCTCTCAACAATGGGCCACCCTTGAGTTGGGGCTATGATTCCACAAGGAACAATGACTCCTATGGCTAGCTAACCTCCCTCACAAAACTTGGTACCTAGTCATTAACAACATACAAACTCCTACATCATTTTCCAACCACCCAACTCTCTTCCCCAACCTGCACAACCTAAGGGATGGTATCCCCTTCTCTTCCCTATAGTCCCTTAGGAAATCCTCACCCTCCTAAGGGCCCCAATGTAGTCTGTCCAAGAATATAAATGTCAAGGGATCCAATAAATCCAATTGTATGTGGAGTCATAATCACAAAAATCCCATTCTCATGCTTATAATGAATTACATATCATATTTACAAAACATGAATCCCAACCTTATATCATAGACATAACAGTCTAATTACCAACAAGGATTTCCCTTCAATCCTTCAATTTGCAGGTTGACTAGTGTTGGTTATGTATTGGTTAATGTTGAACTCCCTTGCAGACTAGCAAGTGAATGGAGTCAAAAATTGAATAAAAAGAATGATGGTCATATTCCCCAAACCTAGAGAATTAGTATGCATGTGCTGAACTTTCCACTTGGCACCCAAGGAACTCCACCTAAGTCCTTAGCACACATTCCCATATAGATTTGTCCTTTAACATACTTTAAGTTAAGAAAACTTTGGTTTACAATACAATAATATATATACCACTATAGCCCCTTTGGGCCCCCTTTATCTCCTCTCACATTAAAATTATAATAAAATAATATACCTTTAATCTTTGGTAAACCAAAGAAATATTTTAGTAAGTTGCAAGACCAGTCGAGCCAGTCGACTAGAAAATTGATCCAGTTGACTAGACAGTTAAGCCAGTTGAGGAGACAATTAAGCCAGTCTACTAGATAGGTTGGGTCGAACAATGGAATAACTCAATCCTCTCTTGTGGAACCATATCCCCCCAATTTTATCATCCATCATGTATCACAACCACTTATGTGTTTTTATTAATAACTTTGATATACAATTTACATAGATTGGTCCTCGGCCATACCATCCGACTCACTAACCTATATAAAATGTGTACATATACAATCATAACTTGGCGGTCAAATTGGGGGTATTACATCACTAAGGTTTCTTGGAGCATCTTCAATACTAAAGTTGGGGTTCATCCCTTAGATACTGGAGATCAAGGTTTTGAGATGAAACACTAAGTTGTACTTTTTGAAGTGAAGAAGAAGAGAAGGCATATTGTCATGGAGGACATGCTTGTGTGACGGTATCTTATCAGAGCTCCTTGGTGTCAGCTAGGGTTTTCATTGTTTTTCCTAGCTAGAGTTTTGGAGAGTTAGAATATTGTACTAGAATTGGGATAAGGCAATGATATGTACATGAATTTTGTCTTTATGCATATTAATGAAGTTTACAACTATCCAATACGTGTGTAATTGAATATTTTATGTTCATCCATCTATTTGTTCATGGTTTTGTAATTTCTAACACTTTTATGTCTTATTGATTTGACATAAATTAAGGTCACAATTGTAAAGTTTTACAACTTCATAAATGATTTTTATATATGTTATATGCATAATAATATTTTCCTAAAGGGATGGATAAACCTATTGGCACAATTTGATATATTTTCTTTTGAATTACCTAGTGGATTGGGGTTGTTCATAATTTAAATATTGCTCATTGTTGTTGTTTTTTTGTTTATATTTCATAGTAGCCCTTAGGTTGAAAATTCACAGGGATAAGATCTGGGAAAGAGGTAAAAAAAAATTGTTTTGCATTAGAAGTCATAGAATGTGAAAAACAATTACATAAAAAACACTAAGCATTAGTGCTTAGTAGAGTCAACATTTGAGCTCTTCAAATGCCTATTGTTTTTCTTTGGTCCAAATAAACTTGTCTTTGGCTCCCTATATTGTTGTCTAATTCAAGGGCCATGAGTTGTGTCATAACCCTAAAATGAAGCTATAGTAGAAATTGGTGACATCCAAGAAGCTATGGAGCTTCACAAGTGTCTTCAAGGCTAACTGATCTCTAATCATTTGGATTTTTGTTGAACCCACTTGTACTTTGTATTGTTCCATAATGTATCCAAGGTATTGAATCCTCTACTGATTTGTAAACTGACATGGATATTCCACTAGAATAGTTCATCACAACATATCTAATAAAATATTGAAATCTTTATTATTAAGGTTATTTTTCCTTTAGGTCTCCAGAATATTTAGTTACCGATTTTCCACATATGCATGATATAAATAAAATGAGGAAAATAGAGAACAATAAAATACAATCACACCATATGTTAGTGATATTTCTTGTAAAGGGGGTGTTTTCCTAAAAGATAGGCCCCTTTGGGTGGAAAATGCAAAGAAGTGGGGTAAAAACCCACTTACACTAAGTTTGGGGTGCATATGCGCATTTTGTTAAGCAGTGGGAAAATCTGGGCGGCCAGAATCTGTGTGCCCAGATCTACAATCAAGGTTGGATTCCTCATCCCCCTCACCATTATACCTTTAAAGCGGATGGGGGGGTCCAGAATTAGATGCACATCTCTCAACGGCCTGGATTAGGGAACCCCGATCTACGGTCAAGGTTCGATTCCGGACCCCCCTTGCCATTCTACCTTTAATAAAGGGGGAGGGGTTCAGAATTGGTGGCTTAAAGCGCCCCCCCCCCCTTGTCACATCTCCAACTCCCTCCGCTTACCACCTTCCTCCATGTGTCTTCCACTCAGTGCCATCCTGGACCACCTTATTCCCATTTCCTCACTCCTTGACCTGTCGCATTGTGGCCTCCTTGTCACCTTTTCGTGGCACATCACCTCATCATTTGGGGTCACAGCCTCAGTTTCTTTTCCACCTAGTGCTTCCACCCCAGCACCTCTCGTCTCACCCTCGCAGTGTTGATGCCATCTCCCTCGTCAGACCCTCATCCACTTCCGCCATATGGGTCCCCTCCCGGCAGTCCAACGAAGCAGCAGAAGCCAAAGGGAGACTGCCACGTCCTGCAGGTGCAAAGTTGACCAAGCCTTCCTTGATCCCAAGAAAAAAGTTATTGAGGTAGTTGATGGTGGTTGAAAGTCGTCTCATTCCATAAATGGAAGGCTAGGAAGGGACAAGCACAGTGGTAGGATGTCAGTCCTTTCTGACAAAATATCACGTCTGACATTAGACCGCACGGGCATTTTGACAGGCAAAGGCCTGACGTAAACTATTGTGTATGGCAGAGAGATTTCATGCACAGTCTGACAGAAGTGATCTGGACGTCGTGCCATGGAATCCCGAGCAAGTTCCTGCTATGAAAGTTTTGAGTATATGTAGGCCTTTTGGCCATTTTGAAAAGGAATCAATAGTAGAGCTAAGCTTCTAACTGTAAATCTTTAACAAAGCATCTGGTTCTCTGGTTATACAATGATATTTTGAGATTTCTTGTTTAATGGCGGCTAGCCTCCTCCTTCCCTTGTTCCTCTGAATCTGAAAGCCTGAGCATGGATGATCTAGTCGGGTGTTGTTGTAACTATATGGTGCATGTTTGATTGTATTAGTTTCGAAATGTTTGAGGTTTACTTTGAAGTTTCTCCAGTCTGAGAGGATCTCATATCTGAGACTTTTCCCTTTTCTTTCCCTTCACTTACTCATCACTATGAAAATTTACTGGCTTAAGTTAAATCAAGACCTCACATGTCCTTGTTGTTCCAACCCAATTTTCTAAGTGAGTGATATTGTTCTGAGTTTACTTCCATTTGATCACCCCTTTTATAAAAAAATCGTGACATAAACTGATGGGCCTTAGGCTTACTCCTGCCGCAATCCAGGAGTGACTTCTGATGCCAATATTTATGGCATCATTGCCAGGGACGAAGTTGAAGATTTTCCCTGGGATTGAACAAAATTGAGCCTCTGATTCTGAAGGTGCATTAGGCATCAGAGCCCTTGAAGATTTCTACTGTGCACCTGGTGACTCCACTGTGGTGACTCCAATGTTTCCACTTCACTGTTTCGGTTGTGGCTACTTTAGCACACCTGAAAGCTGACCCAGAGGAGCTTTCTCGAGAAGGTTTCAGTAGTTGCTTTCTCAGTCTGAGAAGTTTCCTGGGAGGACACAACATTAGGATTTGGCCTTTGATGGTGAACAAAGACCAGTCACATTCAAAGCTGCATAGCTTTCACCTAGCGACTCCATGATTTGAGGATCGATTGGCAACTCCGCTGGTTCGGAATGGAGAAAATCCTAACTTGGAGGTTTTCTCCTTTTAATTTTTCTGCTATTCCTGGTTTTCCTAATGTTGTCCCTTCTCCGGATGGATGGAGCGATTATTTTCCCATATTTAGAGAGCATGAAGAGGACAACCTTGTTTAGCATCTCTGTGAGTTTCATGAACTTATGCATCAGTGGGAGATACGATGATGTATTATTGAAAATGTTCATGTTCTCGTTAGAAGGGGATGCTCGTAAATGGTATCATTCTTTACCCCCTGCTAGCATTTCTTCACTCGCAGAATTTCATGCAGCTTTCACCGCCTATTGTCAGAATCTTTATCCCTCTGAGTTAATTTTTCATAATTTTTGTGAGGGATACAACAACTGTATACAAGATAGAGTTGCTTCTTACGTAGGTTGTGAGGATGATCCTAATGACTTGGATTAGAAATCAGTCCTTTCTCAAACCCATTTGTCTGCGTCAGAGGAAGGTTATGAGAGTGATGGATGTCGGGAGGAAGAAGATGCTTCGGGTGAAGTTATGGAACAGATAAAATATCTCACTGCCAGACTAGACAGGTGGGAAGTTGAACGATGTGCAGAGGACTTTCCATCCTTTGAAGCAGATGCTCTTGGCAGCTCTTTTGAAGAGGATATTGAAGATTTCATAGTTTCATTAGTTTCTGCCCCTGATGAGCCTGTTGTCTCAGATTTAAAGGAAGAATCCATTGTGGAAGAGGATTGTTCTCTTTTCCTTCATGATATTTCCCATGACATATTTACATTTGGGATTGAATTGGAGATTGGGAGATCATTCGTTTTTTACAAGATGTGGGAGTTTTTTGCTCACCCTTCTTTGATGATCATTATGGTAAAGAGCAGACTGTGAAGCCTTCTCCTCTGTTCACAAATGAAGGACATGGAAAGGAAATCATCCTTCCTGAGCAACATGATGAGGAAAAGTGATTTCCCATGAGTCCTATTTATGGCCATTATGAATCTAACCCGTGGGAGAGCCAAGAAGAAGAAATCCTCCCAGATATGATTGTGTCTAATGGAGGCTATGACTATGAGGGATATAAGGATGGAAGTCTGGAGGAAGAAGATGATCTAAGTGAAATGATGAAGTTTCTCTCTGCCCGACTAGAAAAGTTAGAATCTGAAGACAATGAAGAGGATTTTCCAGTCCTTGAGGCAGATGTTCTTGGCAGCTCTTTTGAAGAGGATATTGAAGATTTCATAGTTGCATTAGTTTTTGCCCCTGATGAGCCTGTTGTCTCAGATTTAAAGGAGGAATCGATGGTGGAAATGGATGGTTCTCTTTTTCTTCACGAGATTTCCCATTATTTGTTTACATTCAGGGTCGAAATGGAGGATCGGGAGATAGTTCCATTTTTACAAAATGGAGGAGTTTTGTTCTCACCCAACTTTGATGATTATTTGGAAGAGGAGCAGCAAGAGGAGCAGTTTTCCTTATGTCCAAAGCCAGTCAGCGACCAGCCACCACCCGAGATCAGACAACCTACATCAGTTGTCCAGCCACCTATGCTTACCAGAGAGATTCAGCCACGCATGAACAACTATGTAGCAGAGGAGGCTTCTTGTCACCAATTTTCTGAAGTTTTCCAATGGTCCTATGAGCCTGTGAAGGAATACATGGAGTTGTATTTCCTTCACAATTTGGAGCTGCCCTATTTCATCTAGACTTCAGTCTGTAAGGACGAGTTGAAGAGAGTAACCGTTATTCTATCATGGTTACACCATCTGTTGGTGATCATCGACAGAAGGAAGGCGCTTCTATTCAGGAAGTTGCTTGAATGGATATGGTGGAAGTTTTCTTTCACCTAGCCCCATGTAAAGGACTTTACTAGTTTAGGACTGTACATAGATAAGATCTTTTTGAGCATGTATGTTTATTTTGTTTTTCTTTTACTTTTACTTTTCAGCCTGTATTTTCAGCAAGGTGTTTCGAGTTTGACTCCATAGCCCAACAACAAGGCACTGAAGCTACAAAATGAGTTCTTAGAGCATCACAGGGATGACTATATCCCCCATGGAGCCTAATGTTAGCAATATTTCTTGTAAAGGGGGTGTTTTCCTAAAATATAGGCCCCTTAGGGTGGAAAATGCAAAGAAGTGGGGTAAAAACCCACTTACCCTAAGTTTGGGGTGCAAATTTATGTTTCGTTAAGCAGCGGGCAAATCTGGGTGGCCATAATCTGCGTGCCCAGATCTACAGTCAAGGTTGGATTCCAAATTCCCCTTGCCATTCTAATTTGAAAGTAGAGGGGGGGGGTCTGGAATTATCCACGCATATCTCAACGGCCTGGATTGGGGAACCCTGATCTATAGTCAAGGTTGGATTCCAGACCCCCCTTGCCATTCTACCTTTAATAAAGGGGGAGGGGTTTGGAATTGGCGGCTTAAAGAGGCCCCCCCCCTTGTCACATCTCTGACTCACCTTTTTCCATGTGTCTTCCACTCAGCGCCATCCTGACCCACCTTATTCCCATTTCCTCACTCCCCGACCTGTCGCATTTCAGCCTCCTTATCACCTTTCCACGACACATCACCTCATCATCTGGGGTCATAGACTCCATTTATTTGCCACCTGGTGCTTCCACCTCAGCACCTCTCGTCTCACCCTCACAGTGTTGACGTCATCGTCCCCGTCAGACCCTCATCCACTTCCACCATATGGGTCCCCTCTCAGTAGTCCAATGAAGCAATAGAAGCAAAAGGGAGACTGCCATGTCCAGCAGGTGCAGAGTTGACCAAGCCTTGCCTGATCCCGAGAAATCAGTTATTGAGGCAGTTGATGGTGGTTGAAAGTCGTCTCCTTCCATAAATGAAAGGCCAGGAAGGGACAAGCACAGTGGCAAGATGTTAGTCCTTTATGACAAAATATCATGTCTGACATTAGACTGCATGGGCAGTTTGATAGGCAAAGGCTCGACGTAAACTATTGTGTATGGCAGAGAGATTGCATGCACAGTCTGACAGAAGTGACCTGGATGTCGTGCCATGGAAACCCGAGCAAGTTCCTGCTATGAAATTTTTGAGTATATGTAGGCCTTTTGGCCATTTTGAAAAGGAATCGATGGTAGAGCTAAGCTCCCAACTGTAAAGCTTTAACAAAGCCTCTGGTTCTCTGGTTATACAATGATATTTTGAGATTTCTTATTTAATGGTGGCCAGCCTCCTCCTTCTCTTGTTCCTCTGAATCTGAAAGCTCGAGCATGGATGATCTAGTCGGGTGTTGTTGTAACTATATGATGTATGTTTGATTGTATTAGTTTTGCAACGTTTGAGGTTTACTTTGAAGTTTCTCCAGTCTGAGAGGGTATCATATCTGAGACTTTTCCATTTTCTTTCCCTTCACTTACTCACCACTATGCAAATTTACTGGCTTAAGTTAAATCAAGACCTCACATGTCCTTGTTGTTCCAACCCAGTTTTCTGAGTGAGCGATATTGTTCCAAGTTTACTTCCATTTGATCACCCCTTTTATAAACAAATCGTGACATAAACTGATGTGCCTCAGTCTTACTCTTGCTGCAATCTAGGAGTGACTTCTGATGCCAACATTTCTGGCACCCTTGCCGAGGACGAAGTTAAATATTTTCCCTGGGATTGAATGACATTGAGCCTCTGATTCTGAAGGTGCATCAGGCATCAAAGCCCTTGAAGATTTCTACTATGCACCTGGTGACTCTACTGTGGTGACTCCAATGTTTCCACTTCACTGTTTCAGCTGTGGCTACTTTAGCACGCCTGAAAGCTGACCCAGAGGAGCTTTCTCGAGAAGGTTTCAGCAGCTTCTTTCTCAACCTGAGAAGTTTCCTGGGAGGACACAACGTTAGGATCTGGCCTTTGATGGTGAACAAAGAATAGTCACATTCGAAGCTGCACATCTTTTACCTAGCAACTCCATGATTCGAGGATCAATTGGCGACCCCACTGGTTTGGAATGGAGAAAATCCTAGCTCGGAGGTTTGCTCCTTTTAATTTTTTTTCTATTCCTAGTTTTCCTAATGTTGTCCCTTCTCCGGATGGATGGAGCAATTATTTCCCCATATTTAGAGAGCATGAAGAGGACAACCCTTCTTAGCATCTCTATGAGTTTCATGAACTCATGCATTAGTGGGAGATACATCATGAGGATGTATTATTGAAAATGTTCATGTTCTCATTAGCAGGGGATGCGCATAAATGGTAACATTATTTACCCCCTGCTAGCATCTCTTCACTCGCAGAATTTCATGCAGCTTTCACCGCCTATTGTCAGAAGCTTTATCCCTCTGAGTTAATTTTTCATAACTGTTGTGAGGGATACAACAATTGTATACAAGATAAAGTTGCTTCTTACGTAGGTTGTGAGGATGATCCTGATGACTTGGATCAGAAATCAGTCCTTTCTCATCCCCAATCATCTGCGTCAGAGGAAGGTTATGAGAGTGATGGATGTCGAGAGGAAGAAGATGCTTTGGGTGGAGTTATGGAACAGATAAAATTTCTCACTGCCAGACTAGACAGGTGGGAAGTTGAATGATGTGCAGAGGACTTTCCATCCTTTGAAGCGGATGCTCTTGGAAACTCTTTTGAAGAGGATATTGAAGATTTCATAGCTTCATTAGTTTCTGCCCCTGATGAGCTTGTTGTCTCAGATTTAAAGGAAGAAGCCATTGTGGAAGAGGATTGTTCTCTTTTCCTTCATGAGATTTCCCATGACGTATTTACATTTGGGATTGAATTGGAGGATCGAGAGATCGTTCCTTTTTTACAAGATGGGGGAGTTTTGTGCTCACCCAGCTTTGATGATCATTATGGTAAAGAGCAGACTGTGAAACCTTCTCCTTTGTTCACAAATGAAGGACATGGAGAGGAAATAAGCCTTCTTGAGAAACATGATGAGGAAAAGAGCTTTCCCACGGGTCCTTTTTATGGCCATTATGAATCTGACCCGTGTGAGAGCCAAGAAGAAGAAATCCTCCCAGATATGATTGTGTCTAATGGAGGCTGTGATGATGAGGGTTGTAAGGATGGAAGTCTGGAGGAAGAAGATGCTCTGAGTGAACTGATGAAATTTCTCTCTGCCCGACTAGAAAAGTTAGAATCTGAAGACAACGAAGAGGATTTTCCATTCCTTGAGGCAGATGTTCTTGGCAACTCTTTTGACGAGGATATTGAATATTTCATAGTTGCATTAGTTTCTGCCCCTGATGAGCCTATTGTCTCAGATTTAAAGGACAAAGCGATGGTGGAAATGGATGGTTCTCTTTTTCTTCATGAGATTTCCCATGATGTGTTTACATTCAGGGTAGAAATGGAGGATCGGGAGATAGTTCCATTTTTCCAAAATGGATGATTTTTGTTCTCACCCAACTTTGATGATTATTTAGAAGAGGAGCAGTTTGCCTTATGTCCAGAGCTAGTCAACGAGCAACCACCGCTCGAGATCAGACAGCCTACGTCATTTTTCCACCCACCTGTGCTTACCAGAGAGATTCAGCCATGCGTGAACAATTGTGTAGCAGAGGAGGCTTCTTGTCACCAATTTTCTGGAGTTTGCCACTGGTCCTATGAGCATGTTAAGGAATACATGGAGTTGTATTTCCTTCATAATTTGGAGCCGCCCTATTTCATCTCAACTTCAGTATATAAGGAGGAGTTGAAGAGCATAACCGTTCTATTGTCACGGTTACACCATCTATTGGTGATCATCGACAGAAGGAAGGCACTTCTATTCATGAAGTTGCTTGAATGGTTATGGTGGAAGTTTGCTTTCACCTAGCCCCATGTAAAGGATTTTACTAGTTTAGGACTATACATAGATAAGATCTTTTTGAGCATGTATGTTTATTTTGTTTTTCTTTTACTTTTACTTTTTGGCCTGTATTTTCAGCAGGGTGTTTCCAGCTTGACTCCATAGCCCAACAATAAGGCACTGAAGCTGCAAAATGAGTTCTTAGAGCATCACAGGGATGACTATATCCCCCATGGAGCCTAATGCTAGAGATATTTCTTGTAAAGGGGGTGTTTTCCTAAAATATAGGCCCCTTAGGGTGGAAAATGCAAATAAGTGGGGTAAAAACCCACTTACCCTAAGTTTGGGGTGCAAATGTGTGTTTCGTTAAGCAACGGGCAAATCTAGGTGGCCAGAATCTGTGCGCCCAGATCTACAGTCAAGGTTGGATTCC
>ML910604.1:2433-13326 GCA_009831015.1 Picea engelmannii
ACCACTTCTTCAAACTTCAAAGAAGTTGTATTACTACCTATGGCCACAACCAGACTATCCCACGAGTCTGATAAAGAACACAACAAACTGATACATTTATCTTCATCTGAAATTTTAATATCAACAGATACTAACTGACTTACTACAGTATTGAAGGCATTCAAATGCTCTGCCACCAAGTCTCCATCTCTAATCCTCAAGTTATACAGCTTCTTTCTCAGGATTAGTTTATTTACCAGGGACTTAGACTGATACAACTTCCCCAACTTTTCCCATAAATCTTTGGCTGTAGCTTCCTCTGACACATTCGGTAATACTGAATCGGAGAGACACAGTCGAATTGTGCTCTTTGCCTTCCGATCCATCTTTTTCCAGTCATTTGCAGAAGTTCCTGTAGGTGTCGTACCTGGATCTACCGCGATCCACTGATCTCTGTCCACCAAAAGATCTTCCATCTTGAGCTTCCACAGCTCAAAGCTTTTCCAATTAAACTTCTCGATCTCCATCTTTGAATTGCTTGCCATTTCTTTTCACCTGAAAAACAATACCGCATATCTCCCACTGTAACAAGGCTTATCACAGTACCGAGCCAAACCCTTGACGACAAAGGCGTCCCCCTGAAGCCAATAAAGCTCTGATATCAAATGTAAATTCTAACCTTGTACAATATCTACTGCAAACTGATATTCAAAAAAGAACATAAAAGATACAATGGCAAATACAAACATTACACAGAGATTTTTCACCTGGAAACCCAAACCGAGAAAACCAATATATATTATATTCATACATTGTTTTACATTATTTACAATACAATATACATATAGGAGCCAGCGGCATCCAAAACCCTAACCCAATGACCTGGATTAGTCCAAAACCCTAATTCCTTAACCGGAAATAGAAAACCATCGGCAAAAAACCATGTGCCGAAAAACCACCTAATATCATGTGGTCCCGGAAATATGTCGGCCCGGCGGAAATATGTCAGCGCTCAAAAAAATTTTTGGGGGCGCTGCCCCCGAATCCCCGAGCGGGGGGCTCTGCCCCCCTGCACCCCCCGAGGGGGGGCCTAGCGGCCCCCCCTCTAACCCCCCTGCGCGCCCGGTGTAGGCGCTCAGACTCTACAACTCATGCAAAGAATATAACACATACCCAACACAAGTGCACCTAGATCGCATATCGCAACCAGATCAATGACCATGTTTCATTGCGGGGACGCAACATGCTCGAACAAAAAATTCTTGAGCGGTCCCACAATTGAAACCATAGTATATCGAAAGAGCTACGTGGCAGTTGGTGGTGAATTGCGGGCTCAAAAGCGGTGTAAATCCAAACCACCTTTGACAACCCCGCAATCACGTGCTTATATGATGACAAATCCGATAGCAACGCGTGGCAACCCCCTAAGCGTTAAGCCTCAACCCGATCCCGATGAGAGATTAATTAATGAAAGAGGAGTGGTGGTTGAAACCTTGACTCACTCCATAAATAGAAGGCATGGAGGATTTGGCCGTGGAAGCAGAACTGTCAGCCCAAGGTACCACAATGGACGATTTTTCCTGCAACCCCATGTTGAGTTGAGTTTGTGTCTGATAGGAGGATACACGCACAGTCTGACAGAAAAAGGCGCAGACGAAAGGATTTGAATGGAATGGTCAAATCACACCCCTGGTAGTTTTGGACTAATCTGAGTATAAATAGATCAGTTCAAGATTTTGTTAAGGTTGTCAACTGGTTGAGCCAATATCCCTACTGTGTAATTTTGATGCCAGAACTGTTCTCTGGTTATATATCAAATTTGAGACTTTCACATTAATAGAAGTCAACTTCTTTCATCTCTTTTTTTAAACAGTGCTGAAACACTCGGGCATGGAGGATCCAGTCGAGGGTTGTGGTTCTATTGTAATGTAGGTTTGATTTACATAGTGCTGTGAACAATTTTAGTCAGCTTCCTTGTTTATTTATTTCCCCTTATGCTGAAAGGCTCGAGCATGGAGGATCCAGTTGAGTAGTTGTAGTTGCATGATAATGTAGGTTTGATTATTATGCTATTGTGACATATTTCAGTGTCTGAAAATTGAGTTCAAGAGTGCTCTTGAGCCTGAGTTTTTCTTCACCAAGCTGCTTGAAAGCCGGATGCCCATAACAGTCTTGTTCACCTCTCTCACTAAGTCTTCCTTCTGCTCACACTTAAACTCAAATCACTGACTGAAGTTAATGAGTACCTCACTTCCCTGTGCATTGCTTGTCCAGTTTCTGTGATTAAAACCATTCTTGTACTGAGTTTTGTCTATTTGACCTCCACTCATAAAACCAACATCCACGAAAAATTCTGATGGGTACTGGGCTTATCCTCTTGCAATATGAGGGTGACTCTCAGTGCTAACACCCCCCCAAAACAATACCATGAGATTTGAGAGTAATGGAAATGGTGCACTTAAAGAATTATCACTAGTGCTGGTAGTGATAAGAAGAATTGAGGCGGGAAGGAATGGTTTCATTCAAGGCATTATTAATTAAAATCAGACCTTGTAAATTTATGAAATTTCTGATATTTCCAGGTTTTCAAGGTAACTTTTAGATAAATTTAAAGCTTCTATGTAATGTTAAATAACTTTGACAATTTTTTACTTAAAGTATAGAAGAGCACATGTGTTTTAGTTCAATCATACTTTGGAGTGTTATAGATGGGACTAATATACCACATATTTTATTCATCAATTTATTTTTGAAATGTTTTGAAGAATTCAATTTACACTTGTGAATAGTTATTAAAGGCATAAAGTAGCCACTATCATTGATTATATACAATAATTACATTAAAATATTTTTAATAGATAGGTATAAACAACTTTGTTGCTAATTTCATTTATTTAAAATTTGATAATAAAATAACCCATATTGATACTTAAAAAATTAAAAAAAAATCATTAATAATTAATGATAACATTGAGAGATAATATAATTTACTTCTAATAAAATCCCTTACTAAAATTGATTTTTATTTTTTATTTTCATAATACTATTTGTTGTTCCATAATTAAATCTTGAATAGACATCTCCTTGTGTTTTTTTATTATTGATACATATTGCACTTCCTTTTTTAATAGTTATCTCAAGATTAAGGATTTATAATCAACCAAAAATTGATTTTTATTTTTTTATTTTCATAGTACTATTTGTTGTTCCATAATTAAATCTTGAATAGACATCTCCTTGTGTGTTTTATTATTGATACATATTGCACTTCCTTTTTTAATAGTTATCTCAAGATTAAGGATTTATAATCAACCAATTTTTTTAGTGTCATAATGTTAGTATCAAAGTAAATATGGAAATACATCAATTTGAGATAATATATAATTAATTTATAGATGGTGTAAAAAAGACAAATAAAGAAATGTTAGAGAAATGTTTTATTGAAGTGACATAGTATCTAAACAATTAAATTTCCTTAAAATAATTTGTAGAATTTGGTATAGTTTTTTTTTGAGTTAAATGATTAAAATAACAAAAAATTATTCTAAAAATGATAAATGTTAAGATAAAAGTGTACAATGTTATTTAAATTTCTTTTTAATATGTGTAATTTTTTTTTTCTAAAAGAAAATTATCACAATTATATTAAGAGAAATATAATTTTTACATCCGAAAAGTCCATAAGCAGCCTTTTAAAAGGCATAATAAAATGACTACAAAAAAAGAATCTCCAGACGGTAACAAGTTTGTTCACCCCCAAAAAAATTCCACAAAACAACAAGAAACTCCAGGCTGAGATCCGAGCTAAGATCATAATCTCAACTTACAATCCAGGCTAGTAAGACAGAAACATAAGAATCCCAGTGCAAGGACACAAAAATGGGAGAAAATTGTCCAAAAAAAAGGAAATAGAAAGGGGCTAATAGATATTGATATGCTGGCACTGGCCCTCTATTCCATCAGACAACAATAACAACAAGATATATCCTTCTGGTTCTGTTAGAGCTCTCTTTGATAGTCCATCTACGTCCTTGTTGAAATCACGGTAAATGTGAAAAAATTGGATGACCTCGAAATGCTTCTTATAAAACTAATTTTTTGTTTCCAGCCTTCCAAAGAGCTAACACACAGATCACTTTTATTTTTCAACCAATCTATGATTACCTTAGAATCGCCCAGTATCTGGATCTTGTGAAGAGACAAAGAATTTGCTATGAAGAGTGTAGCCCATGCTCCCATTAATTCCGTCTTTGTGTTTGTTCCAAACCCATAGTTCAAAAACCATTTATAGGCTAAAGCGACAGAAAATTTAATGGTACCCCCAGCTCCGCTGCACAGTCCATTTGTATTTGCTGCTCCGTCGAAAAAAGCCACTGGGTACTCAAGAATTTGATCAATCGAGCATGAGCGAACATAAAGAGTGATATTTTTTTCCACCAGGAAATGTAAGGATCCAAGGGATCTTATGACAACCGAAAGAGTTGATGGTTTTTTACCTTCAAAAGTAGCAACATTCCTTTCTAGCTAGATGAACCATCAAATATAAGGAGCTAAAAAAGATGGAACTGACTTGTTCTTTGTCCACTTGGTTATACAGTCAATTAGATCACTCCTGCCCCAATCCTGAGAATAATTTTTAATGGAAATGATTTTCTTTCAGATGTATTTAGTAAAAGAACAATGTAAAAACAGGTGTTCAATATCTTCATTATTTGCTTTGCAAAGCTGACATCTACCAGGACCTTCCCATCCTCTCAGTTGGAGATTATGCCAAGTCAGAATTTTGTTATTTGAAGCCAACCAGAAAAAGAGTTTAATTTTCTGTTGTATGTCCCATTTCCACATGCTCTTGCGCCACCTAGAGTAGATTGATAGATTTTGTGTAGAAAGTAAGGCCGAATAAACATTTTTAGTCGTAAGGGATCCTGTATTATCCCCCCCTATCCAAAGAATTTCATATTTCAAATCAGATAGTGTAACCCTTGAAGATTTCAAGGCACACCAAAAAAGATCCCACTCCACTACCAGGTCCCTTGAGAGGTTCAAGTTCGAACTGGTAAGCCACGGAGATAGCAAAGGATATTGTTCGTAAACTTTCCAAGTTTGAGCTAACACTATAATGTGGTTCTGACCGAGGGAAGAACAAAGCGGAAAAGACAAGAAGGAAGTATTGCCCAAACCCAGGATCTTGTCCCTGCCTAGAGCCACCAGATGACCCATTCCTAGCTTCTAACTGAGCCAATTTGTAATCAAGTCCATAGACTTGAGGCGACCATTCCAAATTTTTGAAGCTGAGAACTGATGGAAAGACGCTGAGCGTAGCCAATTAAAGTCTATCTTGGAATGGAAGTACTTCTCTTTTATAACTTTCTACCACATACCATCTTTTGTGAGAAATATCCAAAGAGTTGACACTGCCAGAGCTTTGCTAAACATGAATAAATTACAGAAACCCCACACCCCAAAGAATTTTGGGCGAGCTAGAGTCTCCCAAAGAACAAGATGAAAGTGATTATTATCAACGTTCCCATTCCACAGAAAATTAAAAAGAAGTTTTCTTAGCTTGTGAAGAATGGACAATGGAACATAAGCTAGAGATAGCCAATAAATGGGCTGGATTTTCCGAACTTCTTTGCAAAGCATGTATCTGCCTCCCAAGGATAGCCACCAATAGCTCCAATGATTTATTTTCTTTTCCACTTTAGTTATAAGCCAGAGCCAATATTCCAATCTCTATAAACCAACCTTTAAGAAGTACCCAAGGTATTTGAATCCCACAACGAGGTCTGAAAAAATGTATGGGATAAACTAATTGAAAGATACAAGATTTGACTCCGAGCGTCCTGAGAAATGAACATTTGATTTGATGGGATTCACCTTCAATCCTGAAGCCATACAAAGTTTTTGAATTAATACTCATAATCTCTTTCCATTCCTGCACAAAAGCGTTTGTCAGTAGTAAAATGTCATCAACAAATAAGAGGTGAATTATTTTCGTCAGTCTGGAAACTTTTATTCTAGTTAAGGATCCTACAGTTTGGTTTGATTTAATAAGAAGGCTCAGACTTTCCATCACGATAATAAAGAGTAAGGGAGATAGTGGGCATCCATGTCGGAGTCCTCTCCCGCTTCTGAAGAAGTTTGTGGCTTCATCGTTGACTAAAAAAACAAGGGAGGCTGAACTAACACATTCCATAATCCAGTTGGTCACTTAGGTTTTGAAACTCACTTGGATTAAGATCAATCTCAGAAAGTCCCAATTGACGCATTCGTAATATTTTTGAAGATCAAGCTTAAGGATTAGAGATTTTAAAATTTTCTTCTTTATACCGTGAATACATTCATGAGCTGTACCTATAGCATCGTGGATCATACGCCCCTCCAGGAAGCCAAACTATTCTATCGAGAGATTCTTCGAAAGAATCGGTTTGATTTGAGTGGCAATAATTTTTGAGATAAATTTATAAACCAGATTGCATAAAGAAATGGGTCTGTAGTCCCCAAATTATTGAGGTTTATTGATTTTGGGTATCAATGCTAAGAGAGTGGAATTTAGACTTCCTTCTATATGACCATTGGATCAGACTGCCTCCACCAAATCTAGAAGATCTTCACTTATCAAATCAAAGAAGTGTAAGAAAAATTCCATAGTCCAGCCATCCAGCCTTGGACTTTTGTCTCTTTTAAACTGTGATAAAACCAATTTCAGTTCCTTAATATAAAATGGAAAAAAGAGATTTCTCTCATCGTCCTAACTAATCCATCTTGTAAAGAGTTTAGCCACCCCAACCTACTCAAAGGTTGGAACATAATTATTGGTATTGAAGAAAATCTTGAAATAATTTTCTGCCTCCACAACTATTGAGTTTTGACCTTTATGAAGATAACCTCGATCATCTTTGATCTCCCAAATATGTTTTTTGATTCTCTGATGGTTAGCAAAAAGGTGGAAAAACTTGGTATTTTTATCTCCACTTTGGACCAAAATAGCTCGGATTTTGAGGCACCATTGTTCCTCTTGGGAATTAAGGAGATTATTCCTTTCAGATTCGATCTTGATGAGCAGAGACTCTTCCTTTGGAAGGAGCGGACCATCCGAAATCTGCCTCAGATATTTATTTATGTTACCTTCCAGGGTCTCCAGAGCTTTAGCATCCCCGTCCCTCAATTCCTTTTCCCATCTTTTGGTGATAATTTTGAGATCCTTTAACTTCCATATGAAATGCCTCTGTCTATCTCCTTCCTAAAGATAAGTCAGATCGGTCCAGAGATTATGAACCAAGATGTTGTAGTAATTATCTGAGAGATAAAGAGAATTGAATTTAAAAGGGAAGTCTTTAGGCAGAGCAGTGTTCTCCAGTTGTAATAGAATAGGAGCATCGTCCGATACAAAAGGAAATTCAACCCAGGATCGATAAAGTCGAACAATTAGAAGAAGATCCTCCGAAACTAAGAACCTGTCCAAACACTTAGTTGTGAAATCTCTTCCACAACGACCATTACGCCAAGTCGAGACTAATTTGTTCAGATGAACATCAATGAGATTATGTGACAAAAAGAGTGATTTGAAAAAACTTGCAAGATTTCCGGAGGTGGCAGAGCCTCCCCAAATCTCACCATTAGAACCGATAAGGTTTAAATCTCTCATAATCACAAGATTTTGAATAGAAAACAAACTGCTGTTAGAAAGAGTTGTCCAGAAATCTTTGTGATCTCGACATGGTCCATAAACATTTAGGAAGTTGATCTTTCTTTTCGAAGAATTTATAGAACCTGTCAACAAAACCCCGCCACTATTAAGGAACAGAGACAAAGTATAAAGCTTGGGGTCCCAAGACACTAGTAGACCACCTGAAGTTCTGACAGATCTCACCGCACAAGTATCTCAGGTCGGACGAAAACTAAGCATGAAGGAACATGCTTTTTTCTCTGAAACCAAAGTTTCCCGAAGGAAAATAATATTAGGACAAGTGGAATCCAAAACATGATGGAATGAGGCAGCTTTTAGGGACCCTCCAATCCCTCTGAGGTTAAGTGACAAAAGGATCATTACTTGGCTCTTGCTAGGGCCTTCACTTCTCTAAGTGCCCTAATGTTAGAGGAGGATGGATCCGTGACTGAGGGAGAGATAGCCATTGAGAGTAATTTCTTCCTTGTGATACGAGTTTTGAAAGGGGAGTAATCTATTCCTAGTCCTTGTGACCAGGAATAGTCCTTTGTAGTCTTCGGTTGGTTCACTGACGAGGTACCGACCTCCCTAGAAAAGGTAGACGGATCCAAGAGAGTAGTCCCAAAATAGGTAGGTAGAGGGGCATGGGGGTTACTGTCATGAAGAAAGGGGATTAGGGAGTCCAAGACCATGCTAAGTGAGGAATCGTCCTCTTCTGATTCACGACGTCCCGGAGGTATAATTAGCTCACATGGAGAGGGAGAGTCCTCAGGTGAGACAAGAGGTGAGGGAGGAAAATAAACAGGAAAGGTAAGGTTCACTTGTCTATAATGTATCACTTCCAAGTCGGGTAAAAGACCACTGTCACAGGGCTTTAAATGAACATCAACATCATGATCCCTCGATGAAAAAGAGTCTGTTACTAGAAAGGTGTTAGAGGTCAAAGGAATAGAGGCTGGAATCCTCAAGCCCTCCCCCACAGGTGGTTCCATAGAAGAAAGCAACGAAACCAACATCGGTGATACATTTAATTCATCTTTTTCTAATAAGGATAAAGAGTTATAGAGAACCAAATAGTAATAGCGTAACATACCATAGATAGTAGCTTTCGTTTCTGGTGAGGGTGATGGCTCTGGAAAAGGGTAACAACAATTTTTCCACGCAAAACTTACTTCTTCTTCGAAATCCCCCAAATCTCTATGCAAAGTTGTTTCTTCATAAACTACCTCTTTGACCCTTCCCAGGCAGTTTTTCTCAAATGTCTAGTGCTATGACACCTGATACAAAGAAAAGGGATTCCGAGATAGTCCAGTCTCTAGACTATTCTAGATCCCCTCTAATCAATCTCTAAAAGTTCAGGGAAACCTCCGTGGACATCCATATCCACTAGGATTTTTCCAACTTTCCTGGTTGTTTCCGAGAGTAAAGACTCACCCACCATGATAAAGGTGCCTAAGGAGTTACCAATCTCCTCCAAAGCTGCCGCATTCCAAAACTGAAGAGGAAGTCCTGGGAGAAGGACCCAAAGGTGCTAAAATTGAAAGTATTCCATTGTGGGGTTGAAGGCCAAATATCATTGTTTGACCATTAGACTACTTCCTCCTATTACCCACCGTTGAGATAGAAGTAGAGCGAGATATTCAGGTTTTTTATAGATAAAACCCACCCAACCTTTTGTCAAAAAGATAACCTCAGGCGAGTACCCTAACAATGGCTTCTAGGTCAAGTCCACCCATTCCAATAAGGAGACCTTACAAAGGTATCTGTAGGATAGTCTTCCGACTAAGCCATAGAGCACCAGGCTACAAGTATCAATAAGGCCAACATCAGACCCTAACATCATTTTGTGAACAGTCTTTTTCTCCCTCCACTATCTGCGACTTATGAAAGGGTTTACGTTCTCCTTACTACCAACCTTTGACTGGATTTTTAGTAACCTCGACTTGTTTTACTCTTCTCTAGATAGGTTTGCAAAGGGACGTTTGGATGGCTTAGTAAACTCCAAGGAGGTTGGCAAGAGTTCTGCAAAAGAAGGAGCAGGAACCGGGCTAAGGAAAGAACACGAATGTTCTTATAAGGAAGGACGTTTAACTGGGTAAGAAGTTAATAAGCTAGTACCAATGACTGCGGCGTCCATATTGTCATATAAACCTTCTTCCCTCCAAATTTCTTCATTAGCCACATTCATTAATGTGATGACGTTAGCCTCAACACTTGGTAGAGTCGTGGAGGCCATGTGCGTCCACCTAGACTCCACTAAGCCTAAAACCCTAGACAAGTTAATGTGAACCAAGTCAAGTACTGGGAAAACAATAAATGGATTGTGCTCAAGATAAGGAAGGGTTAAAGGATTCAAATCCACCTAGATACCATAAAAAACACATCCCCCAAGAAGACAAAAGAACCAGAACCCCAAAATAGAATAAAACAACATGTCTACACCTAAAGATGGAAGTGGAGAAATATAGAACTGAGAACTAAGGAAATAAGGTTAAACCCCAAACCTCAGACAAAGAAAAACTAAGGTGGTGGCTATATAGTCATCAAGAAGCTGTTTTACTCAGCCCTCCTATCAACTTACCACCATGGAAAGACAACAATACCCAAGACAACTTACAGTCCCCCAAAATTCTAGCTGGTTCACTTGACCCTCCATCGTTCATCCTTCACTAGTATCTTACATCACACAAGTACCCTTCCCTATATCTTGTTGTGAAATTTACTTACTGCAAGTTGTAATAGTTTCGTGAATATGTGTAATTTCATCAACTATGAATTTTGTGTAACTTATTTGTTTATTTTTTTTTTTATTTTTTATTTTTTATGTCTGGCGGAATCAACAACTAGTTGGGCACATGCTTGCGTTACACGTGGCCGTGTTATCCAACTGCTACCACTATAACCTCCAAGTGTTCCCATGATGCCCCTTACGCGGAACACATTGTAAGTCGGGGGGGAGTTGAACTCGAAACCTCATGGAACTTCATTTTCACGACACTTGCCAATTGAGTTGCCCCCCAGGGGGCTTGTGTAACTTATTTTAAAATAACATGAAAAACAAAGATATTGAAAATGATTAAGAAAAATAGAAGTTTTTTTTTTTTTTGCAACTTAAACCACACCTTAAATTCTTTGAACTCCCATGTAGATTCTAAAAATTAACTCTCAAGCATTCTAAACATGTATTTGTTTCTAAACTATTGTAGATAGAGACTTATTCTAAAGACACTTTTCAAGGTTTTATG